>VYZP01009734.1:131350-142050 GCA_013400635.1 Hypocryptadius cinnamomeus
CCGCCGCGGCCCGGGGGGGAGCGCGGAGCGCCCGGAGCCGCCGCCTCCGCCGCGCCCTGCCAGCCTCTGCCAGCCCCTGGCAGCCCCCCGGCAGCCCCTGCCAGCCCCTGCCAGCCCCTGCCAGCGGGCTGCGCTCCTCGCCGCTGTGCCGTCTCCTCCCCTGCGCCCACCGCGCGGTGTGGCGGGGGCGGGCCTGGCCCGGGGGGGGGGGNCTGTAACGGGGCGGTACCTGCTCTGGCATCCCCATCCGGACAGGTAGCTCAGCATCCCTAAAGGGACCGGTACCTGCTCCAGCATCCCTACTCGGACCGGTACCACCGCGTCTCTAGCGGGAGAGGCACCTGCTCCCGCAGCCCTGCCCGGCCCGGCGTGGCTGCCCCGGCCCCGTGCCCCATCCTGCCCCATCCTGCCCCGTCCTGCCCGGCGGCGGGGCGGTCCCGCCCGGGGCTGCCTCCGGCCCCGCGGAGCTGCGCGGGAGCTCAGCGCGCTCCCTTCCCACTTGGGCACGGCAAAAACCGGGAGAGCCGGAGACAAAGAAACTGTCCGGGCGCCCGCCCCCTCCTCCGCCGCCGCCACCGCCTCCTCGCCGGTCCCCAGCACCGCTCCGCGCCCCTTCCCCCGCGCGGGGACGGGGGATTTACCCGCTCTCCTCCTCGATCTCCGAGATATCGGCGAAGATCAGGAAACCGACGAGCAGCGTGAGCAGCGCCAGCGTCCAGCCCCGGCACGGCAGCGGCATGGCTCCGGGGCTGGGCCGGGCTGGGCCGCTCCGCGCCGCTCCGCGGGGTGCNGGGCACCGCGCAGGCGGGGCGGCTTCTCCCCGAAAGGACAAAAACTGTAATAAAATCAGACAGCGGGAACTCCCGCGCGCGGTGCGGTGGCTGTACCTTCTCCTCCTTGTAAAAAAAAAAAAAAAAAAAAAGGGAAAAAAAAAAAAGCTGAATAACTTATCACACCCAGTTCTATTAGTATCAATTGCTATTTTAGCAGCAGTGATTTCTTACACTCCTATAAATACTGACCGTCATAACCGCACTAGTCCTGCCATGACTCTAGATCCCGCTGGAGTTTGTGCGGGCAGAATTTATTTAAGAACAAAACTGCAATGTAGGTGTTCTGCTTCTGAGATCCTTGGCTGCTTCTCAACCACCGTGCAACCCCTGCAAACATTCTCCTGCAGGCTACAGGCACTCTTGGGTTTTGTTACAGAGAGAAAACCTGCAGTTTCTGCATAGAAAGTGTGTGAAAGCTGGCAAAACCACAAAAGTACTGGCTGGACCAAAGAACTGCCAAAAAGCGACCAAGAGGTGCTTTCTCTATATCCCTGTTATCTGTTAGTCCAGTGACAGACATGGAGAAGAGATGCTGGCTGTGTCAGGGTTTAGGCAAGGCCAGCCTGGCAGAGCATCACCAAATCCAAGCACAACTCTTCCAGACCAGAAAGTTGCTGAAAATCAGAATATCTGGTGATATATGCACTGCCGAGCTGGAGAGGCACGCGATAGATTTATAATGCAGCAGAGAGAAGCAGCACAGATGTGTTGAGAGCGAGAGATACTAATTGCTTACATATTTAAAACAGCATCTTTAGTCTGAATGGGAGGCACCATTAAGCAAAACAGAGCTATTAACTGGGGCCACTTGGAAAGCTGCCATTTTCCCTTCTGTGCACGGCTTTTTGCATCAATTCAGAAGTACAGTGTGATACACTGTGAGTGTTGTGTGATTCCTGCCGAGGTGCCTTGCACCAGGATAAAGCTGTCCGTATGTACAGGGATATTAACACCAGCATCGTGTATGGAGAGGCACACTCAGCACAAGACTTCTCTCTTTATCTGGACTAAATGGTGGAATGAGTGTGTTATGGCCCACGTGCTTTCCTAGGGATTTTGAAACTCTTGTAGAAAGAGGAGACAAACAAATCACCATTACATTTATAGGTAAGAAATACAACACAGGTGAGTCTGGTACAATTATATTTTAGTGTATATATGGCAAATTTACACTCCAGTATACAGCTTTCATAATAGAGCATATTCAGGACCCTGGGGAGAAAGTGATTTTAGGTGGCATAAGTAGCCCCATAATTTACCTTCTGCATAAATCTGTGAAAAGCCTCATTTTCCTCCCATTTTATTCATCTTGGACTCCTTTTGCCCACCCTGTTCTGGAGTTTCACAGCAGTGTGACTGGCCTGAGGATGAGGAAACAGGCTCTGAGGTGACCTTGCTGGTGCAGGGACTGACATTGGGGTTTCCCGAGATGCAGCGGGGCAGAGCACCGGTCCCCTGTGATTCGGGAGCACCACACCGCAGCTGGCTTCTCCTCGTACACATCCTCGAGAATACAGATGGAGAGAGCTGCTCCTGCATCTCTCTCAGCTCCATCCCAGGTGGTGTTCCAGCCTCTTTTGTCTGATCTTTGTGTTTCAGTTGCCAATCACAGTGTCAATGTGCAAGAGGAAGAAATCTCGATGGAGGCTGAGGAATAAGAAGGGCGATCATTCCGTGTATGGTGGGAGTTGGTTTGCCTGGACAAGGACTCACAGGGGCAAGGGCATCCTATTTGCTGAGATGCTGCTTCTGCTGAGAAGTAGCTTTTCTTAAAAGACACGCTGGGATTTGGCTCTGCTCCTATGTAAGTCAATGGAAATGCTGCTATTAACTGAAATTGAAAAAAATCCTCCTTGCAGGGTGAGCTGAGAGTTAAGCTTGATGTCCTTCACTGGAGAGCTCCATTGCTAGGGGCTCACACAAAGAGCTCTGTGAATCCTCTACTTGGTGTCATCTGTTGCTTTATTCCTCTGAAAGATGTAGGTCATAAAAAAGGTCATTCTTTGATTGGGCTTCAGACACAGGACCAGGACCTTGAAGTGCAGCTGGTTTGAGGTGAGGAGGCAGAAAGCTGGATAGAAAATGCAGGAACAGTGCAGCTTGCTGAATTATTTTGTAATCAATTAACAAAGCTGTATAACACCACCAAGTGTGACTCTGCGATGGAAACCTCACGATCTCGATGCACTGCTGAGGGCTAAATTCTGCATGGTCAGGAGTCTTACTGCAGTGATAAGAGGAAATTAATATAATAACACTGGCTACAGAGGGGAAAGTTTACTCTGCATTCACTCCAAGTCCATCCTTTACAGCATCCTGGCCAGATTTGGGGGAGGAGCAGATAATCCACCCTGATAATGCACCAGTTTCATGCATTGCTCATTATTCTAAAGAACTGCAGGCTGCTTTGGAGCAATTGCCATAGTTCCTCAGGTGCTAGTCATTCTGCACATTCAATCCACTATGAATCTTTACATGATTCAGCTTAAACAGGTGCATAAATGTTGCAGGATTGGGTCCATAAGCATCCACAGCCTCAATTTTATGTCTCATTTGTAAGATGGGTTGCGGGAAGATGAGAGCAAACTGTCGCAAATAGACTGTTGTGGTAGAGTAATATCTTCTAAAACAGAATAAAAGCTGATTATATCTTCTAGTTCCTAATAATTTGAGGAAGTAATTCTGTATCCGGAACATTTGCAGTAAATACAATAAGGTCTACTTAAAAAAAAAAAATAAAAATGTTAGCATTGCAGCTACAGTAGCTACACCAGAACAATATTGCATTTTCTGCTTTGTAAGAAGAAGAGAAAAGAAATGGCATTTTTACATTTTCTTTTGACCTTTGAGAAATATCAGGAATATGTAATAGCCACACTCACAAGCAATAGCTCAGAGGATTCAGAGAATAAGAGTTAAACACCTGGGGACATTTACAAACAACTGGCAGAGAGGTGATGAATTTAAGATGTGAATATGAAAGGCACAGATACACAAAGAGTGAAGAAATAATACATAATTAAAATGCTTTTAATCTATGTGAGAAGCATCACTGAGGTGGGTAGTGACTCCTGAACAAGCAGAGGAGGGGCAGGGAACATGACCCATGAGGTCCCTGCTATGCTGTGCCAAATGCTGGGACCTGGTGCAGCGAGAGGTCTCAGGGGACCTTTCTCCATCAAATTCGTAATGCTGTAAAGCACACATAACCTTTATCGTATCTGTCAGCCAAAATGAGCAAAGTTTACAGCCCATTTTATACAGCTGAGCACTGCTCTGATGTGACAGACGGGCACAGGAGCCTGGGCTAGCCAGGGTTGTCGTGTTCTGTCACTGCCGACACCCAACCTGCCTCTCGCTGCTTCCTCCAGCAAAACCCTCCCACCAAAGAGAGGTGACTCCCAAGGCCACAAAGTGTCTTTTCCTCCCCAGCAGGTTCACTGGCAGGAGGGAAGGATGCTGATTCAGTAGGTTTGATGCCCTTCATCTTCTCCTGAATGCTCTTGCTGGTCTCTGTGCTGAACAAGGGATAGGACAGTACCACCCCAGCAGCTCTGCTCATGGATGGAGGGTGCTGCTAACAGCCCAGCAGCTTCCAGAGCTGGCTTCATCTACCCTTGGGTAAATGGTTTCCAGCTGGATCTTGAAGTGGCTGTGCCCATTACTGAAATGCATTCACCTGGCTTCTGAAGGAGAAGCAGCTTGTCCCATGCTGGGGAATATGAATAGTGCTTTTTTTTTTTTTTTTTTTAAATCAGCAGAGAGCACTGAGTTGCAGCCCAAGCAAGGAAATTTAGACCTGTCCTAAAGGCAGTGAATCTGAATTTTGCCACATTACAGGGCTCCATTACTTTCGGTGAACCATCCCCTATTGAAATGGGTAAAGAAGCATCCCTTGCTCCTCATCTTCTAGACAGGAAGGGAGAGCCTTCACATCCTTGGTTAAAGAGCCAAAACCCTCCTGATTTTCTTTTTTCAAGGATTTTTGCCATTGGAAGGAGTATGCCAAGTCTGTCATCTTCTTTGTACCCAGACTTGTGTGGCAGCAATAAGAAAGCTTTGTTGAGTCACAAGAAAAGGAGAAGAAAATTAAACTGTATTAATTTCAAGCTCTATTAGGATTTTAAGAAAGTAAAATCAATAGAAAAGGATGGACTCGGTAGGGAATGTGACCTTATTTTCCCAGTGTCTGAAGAGGAAGTGCACACAATAGAGAGATAAAAATACATCTATAAAACCAGATCAGTTTCTTTGATGTTGAAAAAAAGAAGTTAAAATGTTTATGTGAACTTGCATCACTTGACTGGCATTTAGGAGAAATGTCTTAAAGATAAAAAGAGCAAAACCAAAAAATCCCAACCCCAAATCCATCAAAAAAATCCCCAAACCACACCCCATCCATTAGTCCTTTTTATTTCTTTCTCTCTTGCACTAAATTGTAAAAATGGTGCGATCCATGCAATATTTCATCAAATATGACTCGCTGTTGTCAGAGCAAAATGTTTGATATAAACCAAGAATGATATTTCTTTTCTTTTTGGTCAGATAAGCTGGTTTGGATTAATAAAAATGCCACATTCACAATGATATCGATAATTTGCATGTGAAAAGCCTTCCACCTGGTAATGAAAACGATTTTTCAGTTTTGCCACCACTAGTCAGGAGAGATAAGGTCTGCCGTCCTCCCCCTTGCAATTAACCACAGACACACAAAAAATGGAAAAGGGAGAAAAAAGGGAAAAGGCAGAATATGTGTGACAATTGCAAATTGCCTGTTACCTGAACCTGATGCCAAGGAATTGATATTTCCACCTGCAGCTGCACAGCTGGCTCACTCCTACAGCCTGGCCCTGTGTGCCTGCCAAGCCAGGCACCTCCAGGTTGGGAAGGCAGACTGGGTATGTGTTTGCATTAAATTTGTACACCATCTTAATGGCATTTGGGGGAGAAAACCCCACCCTAAACCAAGTTTGCAGCCCCCCTTTGTGGTCAGCAAGCCACTGGGTGGCAGTGCTGTGTGTGCACGGGTGTTTATATACACACACATAATGGGGGCCCCTCTTTTTGGGGGGGTGTTGTGACCCTGGGTATGTTTTGCTCTTTCTGTGAAACCACTGTGATGCCCAGGGCAGAAGGCAGGAGAAGAAAGGTGTTTCAGCTTTGAAGAACGTGGAAAATTGCTGCATCTCCATGGACCTGTGCAAAGCTCTGCAGCCAAGGAGGTGTGAGTGCCCAAATGTCACTCCCAGTGCTGGCATTCCGCACTATCCAAGCTGTCCCAGCCTTTTCTTCGAACTTTCACTTGCAGCGTTTGTCTTGCACGGTCACCAGAGGAACAAAGAAGGCTTTTGCTGATAGTTATGGAACAGAAATGACACAAGACTCCTCCCTCTTCCCTGCTTCTACCCTAACCCACATGCTTCACCCTTTTTTCCCCACCTCACAGAGAAATAATTAACCCAGCAAGGCCATGTTTTCAGTGACTCAGAAGATGCCCACATTCTCAGTGTGTATGAAGGATGCACATTTTTTTTGCACACAACCAGCAATGATTTGAACTTAACAACACATCCCCCCGAGATAAGTCCAAAGTGATATGTAATTCTCACTTATAATTGTAGATTTGAAGTGGCTGATAAACAGATGTAGGGTTCGGATGCCAAACTGAGACCTCAGCGAATTTTGGATTTTGTGTTTTATCTCTGATTAAAGCTGCTAAGACATGACATTTCTTTCAGGTTTGTTTCTGCAGCACCTCCAGCACGGTATTCCTGCATTTCATGGCCCTCAAAGCACAGGTCATATTTGACTCTAGTTTTGACCTGTTTCAGGCTGACAGGTTTGATTAGTTTTGTTCTATACCTGACAGAAAACCAATTACTCTCTACAGCCACGTTGAGGGGGCAAATCTACCTAGTTTGGATAAACAATCTCAGATATAGGACGAAGGAGCAAGCTCTGTATGGGCACTGCAAGGGTTTTCTTGCAAGAATAATTTGAGATTTAGGATTGTTCCCACCTGTGAGAAGTCAGAGTGAAAAAGAGGCCTGGAGGTGACAGCACAGGAATAGATAAAGAAGGGGAAATCTCTATAACCCTCCTTTGGGCCATCCAAGAGAGCACTGTTAACCACTCAAAAATCTATCACCTCAGTGATGAGCACACCTGAAAAAACCTGCAGGAAGGCGCTCTTGCTTTTTCCTCACCCTCTTATGGTGCTGTGGAAAATTTTGATTGAAATATTTGCAAAATGTGCAGGTTACAACAGCAATTAAAACCACCAAAAAAAAGAAAAGGAACAAAAAAATTCACATGCACACATGGTCCTTTGCAAATGAGAACTCTTCTGCCAGGAAAACACAAGATCTGACAATATGTTCCATTTAGCAAAGATGACAAAACCTAAAAGGGTAACATTAAGAATGTAACTTTTTCTTCTCTCCACCTCTTGCTAACAGCTAAAAAACTGCTGTGCAAAAGGCCTTTAATGTGAAGCCTCATTTCAGCTCTAGAAAGGCACTTGATTTCTGTAACTACGGTGACTGTCGTTCTGCCCCCCATCAATAATAAATGCTTTTTTTCTTCTCTTTTCTGCTAATATTTCTCATCCTTCATGTCCTTTGTGGTGGGCAGGGCTGCCGAGGGAATTGCTTGGGCTTTGAAATAAAGAGAATTTTGAAAGAGCAAAGTAGGGCAAAAGGATTTCCCCTGAAGAGCTCTAGCCAGAAGGTGCAGGGAGAGCACGGCCCCCAGGTTAGGTCCCTCCTGTGAAGCTAGAACAGGACTTCTTGGCTAGAACTCACCTCTTGGTGGCCAACACCAAGAAAGAAGCACTTATATTGATCCAAAAAACTCTTAAGGAATTGCAAAGATCCAAAAATCCTTAAGGGATTGCAAACACCCCAATCACATGAGGAGCAGCCAGGACAGGATATTTTCAAGATCATACTTCTGGGTTCCAGAATGGAATTTTTGAATACCTGCTCCTGGCTACCACAGGCTCCAAAACCCTCCTTTGTGGGAATCTGATTTGTCAGCTCAGTGAGCACATTCCCTGGGAGGGAAAACTTTAGTGCAGCTTGTGCCAAAATGTGATTTTTGCTCTGATCTGGGATCATTAGTGTCCTGTGTGGTGAGGAATATGAATGATCTGCTGCCAGATCACACCTAGCACAGAACACCCTCAGGAGGGGGGCTGCAGGGAACACTCCCTGCAGGTTGAAGTGCTCTGTACAAATGCAGAAGGAGGAAGGAGAGAGAAAAAGAACCAGTGCGGGGGAGAGAGACCACAGGCATGTAACAGCCTCCCTGATCTAGTGATTTATTTATGGCAGTCCTAGAGGGGAAGAAGCCATGCAAAGATCATGAGCCTGCATGCTGCAGTAAGTGGTGTATATGTGCTGGCATATATTTAGCTAGCAAGAGTACAAAGCACAGAATCTACAGAGGATGGGGAAATGCTTCCAGCCCTTGCAAGGTTTTTGAATGATTTGAGTCAAGCAAGAGGAGAGGTTTATTTGGAGGAACACGAAAGATTTCCCATGTTTCTTCCTATGAATAAATTACAGGTTGATCCTTGGGTGTGCTTCCTTGAAAGCCAGGGTGTTTCCTCTCCCAGCAAACGCCTCACCATGCCTCACTCTAGGGCTGGCCAGCAACTTCAAAGGCCTCTCCAGGGAATTTTGGATGCTGAGAGCCCTCTCAGGTCTGTAAAGGCTCTGTCTGGGATGAGGTGCCTGAGAGGTATTTCACAGTGAGCTGCTCTTTCCAGGGTGGGTGAACAACAAAAGGAGCATTGCAGGGAATAGGCCTCCACTACAGCAGAAAAAAAGCAGAATCTGTGTCAGCTGAAACCAGTTGCAATGTTCATCAGCTTGACAAATACCTGCTCTGGAAGGTTTATAAAGTACAGTATTACAGGAGGGGACTGCACAAAGATTTACCCTGTAACCCTGGGGAAGAGCCCATCACTGTGGCCAGTGTAAATAGAAATTATTAAGGGGTTCTCCTTCACATCCCACTGGAGTGAAGCCTGATTCCACCAGGATGGTGCAGTCAGTGGGACCTGGAGCAGCCCTGTGCTTGGTGTTTGGTAGCATTCATCAAACCTTGCACATCACAAAAATATTAAGCACTAAATGAGAACAGTGTCACTTTAGAGCTCTTGACTCTGTTGTCTAAATTAAACCTCATCAGAAATAGGATCTTAAACAAGAGCCTGTGACACCCTCTTTGGTTTCTGAATTTAGCTTCTGCTTCAGCCTCAGGGATTTCAGAACGCTGGTGGTCTGAGCTCCTGGAGATCTGTGGGGACACATGGAGCACCAAGTGTCCCAGCTGCCTCTCCAGCTGTGTAAAGCTGAGGGTCTGATGACCTGAGGAAAGCTCACTGGGCTTATCATTGATGATCCCTGTGGCTTCCTCCCTACTCAGCATATTCTATGATTCCATCAGCATTGACTTGATTTCAGGAGCTGGATTTGATTAGTCCAGGAGTGGACTTAATGCTTGGACTTGCATCTCAATCAAACTTATCTGTCATTCATAGATTCTAGTGGAAAAAAAAATAATCTCCATTTATATATGGGAATATAACAATCAATCAAACTTTATAGCTCCTGTTTCCATTCTAGCAGCTTATAACCACATAATAAAAGCATATAATGAAAACATCATAAAAACACACAGTAAAAACACATTCACCATGCAAGTATTGCCATCTTAGCACATCCTGGATAGAAATGCTGGAGAATTCTTGAGGCTTCTGGTATGTACTAATAGCCTCCATAACACTACATCACACTCACCCTTCCTGCTTGGGGAATGCTCTCTATTTAAACAGCAGTGGTTATAGTGGTTATAGAAGATGCATGTAAATGTTTGGATTCAGCAAATTATGGACATGAAAGATCTCCAGAAGAATTGTGCTTTCCTGGCTTTACAAAGTTAGTTAGAAGATTCTGTGAGAAAAGCCTCTTCAGCTGCTTTTGTTGTATTATAGCCCTTATTGGAAAAGCTGCATGAGGTGGGTGTTGCATTAACACTCTTCTTCCCTGTGGTTTAAATTAAAGTTCATCTTCACAGGCAGTCCTCTGCTTCACTTGAAGGATGCAAACAGCTCGTTCTGCCTCCCTGCTCTTTCTTCATTTCCCTGACACTTTTCCATAAATCCTTGCTCTAGCAGAGCATGGTTTGCTCAGTGTGGAGGAACCAACACCCTGATCCTGCAACAGGGAAATGATTCTGCACCCTGATAAAAGGTATTGGTCCCTGCTAGCTCTGCTTTGGACCCAAACTGCTGTGATTCATCTCAGCTGGCTCTCAGTGTGTGGCACTGAGGTACCAGTGGCAGGGCAGTAGCACTCTTGGAATTCTTCTCCCACCCCATGTTGCTGCAACTCCTTTATGTGGGGGAAGCTGCTGAGGTCAGAGCCTTGTGTGGCTGGCCCGTGGGCTTGCCCACTTGTCCCTTCACAGATTTTGCAAGTTTCTCACCAAGTTGTTTCAGTGAGGGAATAAATCAGAAATTAGTCATCAAACCTGTCGCAGTGACTTTCTCCTTCAGTTCAATAGTGCCAGAATAGTCACCTCTCACTTTAATAAGAGCCTCTTGAAATCTTCTCGCTTTCAAAGATTTTCATTTCGGTTTGAAGGAAGCATTACAGTGACACTGTGGACCTAATGGCTCAGCTACAGTTTGATTTTTGTATTTTTTTTTAAGCCACAGATGTTGCTGTAATATCTAAAATTACTGAACCTGTTTATCTTAGAGATTAAAGGCAATATAGTTCCTAGTTTTCCCCAGCTGCTTATTTTGTGGCTTTGGGAAGCACTTTTAACTCACATGGCTCTGCTTTTTTCCTCCAT
>VYZP01009734.1:142105-157921 GCA_013400635.1 Hypocryptadius cinnamomeus
GCTTGGCACTTTGGTGCAGGGAAAGGGCAGAAACCGAAGCTGGACAAATGTGATTTGATCACAGAGCTGTTGGGGGGCAGGTGCAGTCAATCACACTGCCATGAGCGCTCTTGTGTGCGATCAGCTGGAGCTTGTTTGGGGAGAGCCCCTTGAAATGATGCAGTGCAAAGATGCCAATCCAAAGGCTGTGATACCTTTGCATGGACTCTGGGTCTGGTGTAGTGTGTCAGTATTTCCCCCTCTAGTCTGCAGATGTGTTAAAGCTGGAGGTTGGTTTACCAAAAACCGCAGGTTGATCCAGCTGCAGAGTAGAAATTCCTGACCTGAGTCCTTCAGTTCTTCCCCACACAAAACCACCATCAGAGGCTTTTTTTTTTTTTCTTCCAAGTTCTCAGCCTCTTCAGAGACACACTAAATTAACCTGAACTCCCTTGGCTTCCCTTAATCTTACAAAAACGCGAGACGCAAAGTAACTGCATTACAGACGAAGGCAGCAGAGCTGCCCCCCCCCTTACCCCAGCTCAGAAGTTGGTCCCTGGGATTTTAACTGTTCCTTTATCTACTGAAAAGGAATGTTGAAAAGTTTAATTGGCATGTAATGAGATAACTATAACAAGTTAATTAGTTCTCAATTAAATTGCGTTTACCATACGTTCTGAATATGTTGTTAGCAATTAACGACACCTAATGAACTTGCCATAGCGACTGAGTTTACTGTGATAAGAGAAATAATAATAATAATAATAATAATGCTCACACGTGGTTTCATAGAGCATTAGAAGCAACAAATGATTTAATAAGTATGTGGTTAAATCATCGTATCTTGTGCAGCCACTGGAAGGAAAACAGCCAGGAAATTTATTCTGGCACATCTAGCAAGGGTCTGGGAGGAAGCAGTTGGCTTTTAGGATAGGTCATCTTGGGGAGAAAATTCCCTGAGAGCTGTAGAAGAACTGCAGAGGAAAAGGGAAAGCAGAGCTGCAGGGTAAGGTGATTCAGTGTAGGCATAAGAAAGCATGACAGTTCCAGGTTGGACAGGGCTCTGAGCAACCTGGTTTAGTGAAAGGTGTCCCGGACCATGGTGGGGGGGCTGGAATGAGATGATCCTTAAAGTCCTTTCCAATCCAAACCATTCTGTCATTCTGTGATGATTTTATGACAAGAAAGATCGTAGCAAACAGTTGGGGTAAGGTAGAAACCCCTGTGGGTAAGAGAAAAGGGTTAAATTCTTTTCCAAGATCACTTAAGCAGGTGAGTATATGGAGAGCAATTTGTCTCTGTGCTGCCAGTTAACCTCCCCTTAATGCTTTGTGCCATTAGAGTGTCACACTGAACAGGCATTAGAAGGAAAGAACCCTACAAAGTAATTTACATTTTAATGAATTTTTAATTGAACCAAAATCTGTTGTTTCTGTTTAAAGATGCAGTGTTGACTTTGTGGTCTGTGCTGCTGAGAGCCAAGTGGGATCTTAATGTGATAAAAACAATGATAACGCTAAGCTTAATTAGGTTTGAAAGCATCCCTGGTAAAGTGGTGGGGAATAAAAACATCACCTTCCCACATGGAAGCCAAGCAGCCAGGCTAGGGAGAGCCTGGACCACTTGGCCAGCCTGGCTGCCACAAAGCAAGAACCAGAGCTGCTACTTCTTGCTTGTGTAAAGCTCAGCCTAAGGCCCAAGTGGGCTCAGAGAGACAAACCTGACACAATAACGTTAGTTCCATCTTTTCCTGCCATTAGATCCAGCTTTAATGACTGGCAGGACCTCATGGGGTTTCTCTAATCACTTTCCCCTTCATAACAGGGTATATTGAAATTCCAGAGCCTGGCAACCACACTTTCCATGGCTGGGACTTGGAGGCATGGGATCTCATGCCCTTCTCTATCCTGGAGCAAAATGAACTTATCCTCCTCTATGCATCCAGCCTGCCTAGAGCTTGGAGACAAGAAAACTCACTGCACTTGGATTTAACCAAAAATGCTCCCTAGTGTTGAGGTGCACACGTTTTCTCTCTCTCTGGGCTACCTGTAATCCTGATCCAGACATTATAAGTCCTTTTGTTGTGTTTTTAGTGTCTTGTATGGATTTGCCAGGTAGATTGTGGTGCACACATACCCAAGGAGCTCAGTGAAATGGCAGCAAAGCAGCTTTTTAACACTAGTTGCACATCTACTTTCATCTTTCCTCTGGCTGCCTCTGCTCCTGGGAGGCTTGCTCTGTTCATAACATGCTCACAGATTCGCATAATTAAACCTTGGTTTTCATTAGTTACCATTTATTAGGTTATTGTTGATTTGGTTGTAGCATGAGCATAAGCTGAATACACCCCTTACCTCCACAGAGAGCCCGAGCATCTGACACTCTAACGAGCCCAAATAAAATCACAGCAATTGAAAACAAGCTATGGCAGCAGGTTTCAAAACCTGTTAAAATCACTTTGTGAGCTTTGTCTTCAATATCCTGCTGCTACTTACCAGGTCTTGCATTTTGCAGCAATTTGCTCCACTCTTGCTCTTTTATGACACTGAATTTATACTGCACAGGAGTCCTAGCCTCAATGCTCAACTTTGAACTTTACATTATATACCATGTTATTTTTGGCTTTTAAAAGTAAGGTTTCCCTTGACCAATTTATTTCATACCTTCTCCTGCTACCATGAGCAGTAATTTGGTTCTCTGGTAGCATGGGCTGTAAATATATTCCTTTCTAAAGTGAGCAAGTTTGTCATTAAAAACGTCTTTGCATGCATAGTGAGTGTAGAAGAGTTAAGACAGAGACGTTGCACCTCATCACATGCCAGAAAAACTCCTAATTTCTAGTTGGAAGCAAGGAACTTTTCACTGCTACATCAGTTTTTCAACTGCTGCTGTTTTCTCCTTCAGAGGCATTAAACCCCAGACTCACTCTCCCTGCCTTGCTGCTGTGTCTGAGCTGCTTCTCTCTGGAGCTACCCCATCTGAACAGAGAGAGCCACAGCACTCTTCACGTTGCCTTGGCTTGGGAAATTATTCCTGCCTGCCTTTCCATGCCCTGGAACAGCAGGAGCTGTCAGTGCAGGCTGCTGTTGCTGGGTGTGATCAGCAGAGTGGTCCAAGAATAGCCCCTGGTCCTGACAGGGCATAATCCCAGAATAGCTGGGATGTTAGGAAGTTAGCAGAAGGGGAAAGAAGTCACTGAGAATTTTGACTTTCAAGCAGAGACACCAGGGCTCCCAAAGCCACGTGTACTGAGGAATTGAGCACAGGACTCAGCAGCTCTTGCTCTCACACATCACAGGGGGATTCACCTGCCTCAGGGAGGCTATTAGGACCTCTCTGGGCAAGGGGGGTGCTGATACGTGTTACCTCCCCAAGAGCAGCTCTGGAAGGGGGTCAGAGTCTTTCCAGTGTGTTGTTGTCCCTCTGATCTCTATTTTCATCTTGGTCACTGAACAAGAGCAGCCCCAGAGCTGGAAGGCTGGATGCAAACCCAGCTGGGAAGTTCTCAGGGGGCAGGGAGGGATGGAGGAGAGGCCTTTTTACTTGTCTTTCTGCAGCACTTGTACAGGAACTGTCACTCTCTAGCCCGTAGGAACTAACTATCCTGAAATCCAGGAAACAGCTGCTAAATGACAGAGATGGCTTTGCATTTATACGATGATCATTACTGGAGGGTGTGAACTCAGCTCCTGCAGATAAGCTCTAAGTGTGGGAGGGTGCCACATCATTTTGCTTCTTCCTTCAGAAAGGGTCTTTCAACAAATTCTCTTCTCTTCTCTTCTCTTCTCTTCTCTTCTCTTCTCTTCTCTTCTCTTCTCTTCTCTTCTCTTCTTTCTCTCCCCACTCCCTTGCTGTTGCTGTGGGACATTAAATGTCATGTCAATTGAATGATTTTCCATTTTGCCCTGACAATTGCAGGCACTTGGGGCCATCTGGAGATCCTGTGGCCCCAAGAGATGAACCAGGCCAAGGGACCAGTGTCTCTCTATCAGATAAACCTAAGTGTGTACCTGGCAGGTCCTGGTGAGCACCACAGCAGAGTTTCTGATTTTGTGATGAGGTGAAAAATAAATAAATAAATAACCCCCCCGGCTAATTGCCTTTTTGCAGATTTAGGTGACTATAGCCCAGCTCTACAGAAAAGGCTTTTCTGAAGTGAAGCATCTCTCTGAGATTGTTTTTTTACCATAGCTTTATGTAAAATCTCTCTGCTTCTTCCCCACAGTTGAATCAGATCATTGATCTTATGCTGCAAGCTTTGCCTCTCCCTTTTCACCTGTTCCTGCCTCTGTTCCACACAGCCTGGTAATGATTCCAAGATACAAAAGCTCACTGCCTTCCTCATAATGAGTCCACTTCTGTCACAAAGCCTAATTTTGGGTACCTGGATGGAAAATATTGTCCAGATCCCATTTATGAAAATGCCTTTAATTCTGAAAGAAGGATGATTTTGCAGCTCTCTTTGGGAAAAAATGAGGACAACAAAGGGAATTTAGTGCAAAAGGGCCTAGAAAAGATCCATTCCACATGCTGCAGGCCACAAAACACTCTCCATCTTCTTTATCTAACTTAATGTCTAGAGGAAAGAATAAGCTCACAATGCACTGAGCTGCAGGAGGTCTCCCACCCTCCTAAGTCAGCTTGTCTGGGAGGGAAAGGTACCTGAAAGATGGGTTTATGTGAATTTTTCTGTGTTGGTTTAGGGTGTTGCCCCCTCCTCAGAAGGGCACAGGGACCTCAGTTGCACCCAGGCAGGCTCTGGTGTCCTTCAAAGCCACCATTGCCATGTGTGAGACAGAGCTGTTGCAGAGGAGGCTGAGGTGCTGAGCTTTGGCAGAGGCAGCAGAACAGCCAGGGGCTGTAATGTCTTAGGCTGCTGCAGCAGGAATTCACCTGGCAATGCTCTGTAACCAGGAGGTCCCAGTGAGTAGGTGGCTGTACACCCATGTCCAGCAAGACTTAGGTCAATTGTGATGATTTTGTTGCCAGCTCTGTAATGTGGTTAGGCACAGAAAAGCTGTCTTTCTAAGTGGATTGATATAATTGACAGAAGCAGACATCAAAAATTCCTAGGAGACTATGAGTATGATCTTCTTTGAATGCAAATAGTTCCTAGCACAGCAGCCCTGACTTTGGTTAGCCCTAATGCAAATTAATAAGCAAAATAAATTATATAATGGATGGAAGAACTTGAAAAAACCACTTCACTCAAGAAAGTAGAAGTGACTTTTCAATAGCACACTGTCCAGGCTTTCACCAGGCTTCAGCTGCTTTTTGAATAATGAAAGAGATGAGCAAGTAAAATACATATGCTTAAACCACAATCCTAATTGAAATACATTATGGTCAAACAGGGCATGTTCTACAGAGGCGGAGATCAGTGTGATAAAACCAGGAACAAGATGGAATAGTGCTTCAGAAGTGTTTAAAAGCTCTTCCCATTCAGAAGGAGTGGCTCACATTTGCAAAACATTTATTCAAGTCTGAGCTGAAAATAAATCCTTGAACGTAGCTATGCTACTGAGAGGTTGCACAGTGGCAGTGGCCTCTTTAATCATTGTCCTATTCAAGCCCTAATCAGGGCAGCATATGCAGGAATGAGTGGTAGGAGCTGAGAATTCACCTCCTCAGCAGGGTGAGATTGTCTGTGTGTCTTCTTTCTAATTAGAAGCTCTATTCAAATGTTAATCAGCAACACCATGATTAAGGAGGATTAAAGAGAACACTTGGCCATCACTTCCTGATGTGGCTAAAGAGGATTTTTTTTTTCTTTCTTGTAACAAATAAGGATGTTCTGCTCCTGGTGGAAGTCAGTGTTGTTTGACTTCACCCCAGCATCGAGGATGCCACCCCTTCTCCAGGATGCTGCTGTGATGGAGGACAGCTGTTCTACTTCCAAGACCTTCTGCCATCCATCTGAGCCACACTGGTCCTTGGTAAACACTGCTGATGTTTGAGGAGTGACAAGGGACTTGGGAAGTACTCAAAACAAAGATGGCCTGAGAGAAGGTCACAGGAATAATGTCTCTGCTCCCTTGACATTAGCTTTGAGCTCTCTCCTTGGTTATTCCAGTGCTTTAATACCCTTCTTATCCCATCTTCTCTGCCAATATGGGCTCCTAAATGGTTCTGTTTGGATTTTTCTTTAGAGAAAGGAAGAAAAATAATCACTGTCAGGGTAAGATGAAATCAAATGAATCTGAGACAAATGGGAGAAGTCAGTGAAGGAATAGTCTTATACCTGATGGAAATGGACATAATCCTGCAAATGGAAGGGACAAAACCACTGGAGATTAAAGCAGAATGACTCCAGACCAGACAGAATCAGATGAACCACAGAAACAACGGAACTTCTCCACTCACAATTTCTCTGCTCTATTCAAAGGAAAAAGGTGCTACATGATTAGAGACCATGTCCTTCTCCAACATCCTCTCCGAGGTGCCAGCCTCACATGCCATGCCTTGCCCAGTGATACCACGTCATTCCCAATGCCTTCCCATGCCCATAATTAGGAGAAACAAAAAGCTCTCTTGTCTTTGTTTCTTCTGAGGAATAAGCTCAGCTGGCATAAAATGAAACCATTTGACTAATGGTCTTGTATTTGGAAAAAATCCCTTCAAAGAGACTGTACTGGAACTGGCTATTCCTCCAAATACATGAAATGATTTAATTAAAGGTGACAAGTTAAACAGAAATTTTAGTGCATAGTGACCTCATTGTAAGTCTGTATTTTGCCTTTACAAAAAGTTAACATCAGGTGAGGCTGCCCTGCCAAATCAAATGTCATAACCAAGGTCCCAACACAAAAACTGTTCTCCGAACTCTGAGGCTGGGGAAACTCCTTAGTTTGCATATTTCAAGAAAAAAAAACAACAAACAAGAATGAAAAATTGAAAGCAATCAGCTCCTTTCTGGTGGAGAATTTGGATGCTGCCTCTTGCATCCATGCATAATCCTCAGCACAGCATTCATTAAGCCCTGATGATTCATGACTGGCTTCTCCAGCTGAGACACAGGATGGGTTCAGCCCTGAACTGCCCTCACTGTCTGGAGGCATTTAACTCCAGGGGTGACAACACAAATTGCTGTATTTTGAGGCTGGCTCTGCTCTGTGGCAAAGGAAGCGTTGACTTCAGCTATGTTTCTGACAATACCAAAGCAGGCAAGCAGAATTTCAATCCTGCACTATGTATTGGATATGATATGTGATTGTTTGGGGCAAAATACCTACCAGGGTCTTTAATTCTTGGTATTGTACAGGAAGGAAAAGTGGTGGCAACAATAGGCTGTGTGCTCACAGAGTCCTTCCAGGCTGAATTCATTTTTTAAAGTAAGCTGAAGGTTAGCTCAGAGTCGTCAGGGACTTCTGAAAATTAGGGGTTTTCAAAGTATCCAATTCCCATCTTGAGATGCTGTTTGCAGTCAATATCCAGCCCAAGTCTTGAAATATCAGCTGGGCCTTCAGCACACCTTTAGTCACACTAACAGACATTCACAGCCCAGACAGCACCACTGAAAGGGTGACTCCTTGAACTGGAATGCTGTTCCATCTAAGATAAGCTGTAATCTTGGGAGGCACATCTGTGCCAGATTTAATGCACCCAGCACATACAGCAATAGTGGAGGTCCCACAGAATAGACAGCTCTGCAAGCTGCACAAACTCACAGTCTCTTGACCCATGGCACCATCCACATCCCTCCACTGTCACAGCTCACTGGGACCTGCACTAGGTAGATTAAGCACAGCTAAATCAACCAGCTCACATGACAGCACAGCTACACCAAGAAATCTGGGGAGAACTGGAACTGTAGCAAAGTGTGCCAGAGGGAAGGTGAGTAGGAAACAATTATTTGCTGTTCTTGCAGCAGAAGAACAAGGGATCATTATGTGAAACTCTGAAATTGCAGACTCAAGCAAATGAGCATTTTGCACACATAGTTAAACTGAAATATACTGCCACAGGATAATGTGGGGGCTGAAAATATTCATGGCCAGAAAAACCTGTCAAGAGTCATTAAAAAGAAGGACTTAAACATTGCCTGAAGAAGTGCATCAGTACTACAGCCTGAAGGTGAAAGGACACAGAGAAATGTTTCCTCTGTTCCGATACAAAAAGCTTCTGCTGCTGTTCACTGTTAGACAGAAACCAGAGCAAAGCTGATGTCTGCTTCAGATGAGTACAGCCATTTTTATATCCTTATAAAAAAATAAAAAGTTTTGTTCATGGATTTTTCCTTTCCAGGGAAGGTCAGGATCTGCAGATATCTTTTTTGACAAATTTTGGAAACGAATCAGATAATCAAATATGCCTTTGACTGATGCTGGACAAGGAGCATCCTCTTGGTTGATAGCAATTAATCCCAAGAGTCCCTCCAGAGCCTAATGGATTACCAGGACTCCTAAAGGTCATCTCCTACCAGCAGAGCTCTCCCAGGATAGATGAGCCCCAGGTTAGCAATGCCATCCATGTCCTGACAGGGCCAGGTAGCAGTGCCTGCTTCTCCTCACACTCAGGCTCCTGCTCCTGTCCCTCAGCTCGAGCCAGCAGACTGAGAGGAGCCTGTCTCAGCCTCACAGCTGCCCAGGTCCCTGACATTTTACTGCTGTCACCGTGGCTGTGTCTAGGCACCATAATTCAGCACTCTGCAGAGCTGTGTGAGCCAGCTCCAGTCAGGCAGCATCTGCACTGCTGGCATCTGAGCTGCAGGCACGTGGAGCTCCCTGGCACTTCCCACCATTATTTTTACCCACGGGGCTACTTTGGTCTCTCTTGCACCTTTGCTCGATTTTAATCTCATGGTGGTGAGACCTAACTTCCCCTTTCTCATCTCCAAAACTCTCACTAATGAGCTGGCTCTTCTTACCAAGATTGAGATCACCTGGTGCCATTTAGCTTGGGACACCCAGTAGCACTTTTCTTGGAAAGAGACTGGGAAGAATTGAATTTCCTGTCTCCACAACTTTTACTTAAAACATGGCTTTGCATCAGAACCTTTCTAGGGTTGGGCACTTTCATCTGGCAATAAAATTCTCTTAAAGCATTTAAAGTAAAAACATCACAGAGTTACAAAACACAGAGGTTTTGATCTGAAATCATTACATTCCCACATGCTTAGTAACGTATTCATATTTTTCTCGCTTGCTTCTTTCAGCTAATAGTATCTCCAGAGGGGTTCTTCCAACATCACCTATTTCTTGGCTTGCAAAGAAATAAAAATCCTGATTGATGATCTGCAGGCAGACGTGATGAAAGCGTTCCAATCAGAGGCACAACACTGGTGCCTGAGTAATGGGTTTCCCACGCCCACAGGAGGCACAGCACGTACCAAGTGATGAGGTTGCTCTTCTAGCAGGCAAAATTCTGCACCATCACATCTACATAAACAGCCACAAGTTCACGTCACTGAGCTAAAGAAAGCAAATAGACAAACTCAAAATACCTCCCTGCACTTGTCTTTCCTCTTGTTAACATCCAGGCGTGAGCCTGTTGCAGTAGGTCATTTGTTTTAAGATTGTATTTGGCTTGACAGGGAGTCTAGACAGAAGAGTACTCAGTTAATCTGTCAAATTCCCATTGCTCTTCCATGCATTGAGCAAATCCTGGATGAGCTGGTGCCTCGAAGGTGAAGCAGGGAGGTGAGACAGAGGCTTTGCTGCAGAACAGCCCAGAGGAAAGGTCCTGGCAGACCATGCCAGGATTCCTCTGGAAGCAGGGCAGGAAAGAGCTCATTTTCCTCTGGAGCAGAGCTGAGACCTTTCAGGGTGCCATGGTCACAAAACCTTTCTCCAAATTATGAGTAAAAGGACTGGTGAAGTTAAAGCTGCTCAGATTGGTGTGAATGGATAGGTTGGTTTTTAGGGCAGCAAGACTTTGCTTTACAACATTATAAAGGATATGTCTGTGTAAGGCACTGGGTCATAGCCCAGTGGGACCCAAGCTGGGTCCCTTTAGTGCTTGCAAAAATCAGCAGTAGGAGAAAAGAGCTGCAGTTTTATTGTAGTGCTCTCCATGATGCTATAATTCTCACTCCCAGGCTGATATTTTCCACCCTCCTAGTGTGACATTTTTTGGCACTTATAGGTAACCTCTGCCACGAAGTGCTCACCACATGGCTGCTTTCTTTTAGAAACATCCATTGCCACAGTCCCAGACAGCTCTGACCAGCCAACACAAACCCTTTTGGGGGTCACCAGGGAATCTGGATGCCCATCCTGAAACAGGCAGCCCACCAGGCAGAGTGGTTCCACTTTTATGTCAGGCTCCTAACACTGAATCTGTAGCTCTTAGAGCAGCAATAATCAGCCACAGAGCCTTGGAAAGACAGGCAGGCCAGGTTCATTTTAGATAAGGGAACTGCGAAAAATGACAGCGTGACAGGCAACTGCACGAGGGAGAACTCTTCACACAGTTAAGGATTTACTGACAAAATGCTGCAACTTCCCAGCAAGAGCTGCTCAGTCACCTCCAGAGCTTCATCTGCTGGTGTTCCTCAGTTCACACCTTCCAGGTGGGATTCTTTTCCAAGCAAAAGGATACAGGGAGTGGAAGCTATGAGAGATGTGGCTATTTTGGGGTAGAGAGCTCTGGAGGTCCTGGAAGTAAGGATGAGCATGCCCATGGCACTGTGAAATCTGGTTAGGGGTTGTATTTTGCTTTGTTGGAAGATGCCAAGTGCACCTTCAGCGAGGTCAGGAACAAGGTGTTCATCTACAACACCCATCCTCTGTCTTCCCATCCCATTTCTCTCCACCATACATAAACATTTCTAAAAATTTTCAAAGCCTGCTTCTGAGGGACAGTATTAAGTCCAAACCCCTGGAGGTTGGACAGGGCAGGGTGCAGCAACTTTCTCCTTTAGCTGCTCCAGCTAAAGGGCAGCCTGCAAAAACTGCTGAGCACCGAGTCAAGGCATGATGCTGGCTGAGAAGCCCACACCTCTGTCCTGCATGATCCTGATCATCCCTTCTCTGTGTGGGATCCAGAGCTGGTATGTGCTGCTGCACCCCTGAGGGAATGGGAGCAAAGGAGACCATGGAGGCAGCTCCAGACAAAGATTTTTGGCTGCATCTCTGAACACTCCTCTGCCGATGAAATATTTATGATGACATGTTGCCTAGCAATGACCAGATTGCCCTGAACAGGCAGGAGATGAAATATACTATGGGATGTGGGAACTATGGGAGAGATTGTGAAAGGAGGGGGTGGAGGGGGAAGAATCAAAATAAAACCAGCTCCAAATGGGCACTGATTTTGCTGGGCTTAGAACCTTTTACTAGTAAGAGATGAAAAATAGGTATTGTTCAGTAAAGAATTGGATTGGTCAGACTGATTTCACTGGCTAGGTAGAAGCTTACAAGGATAAAAGCAGGCAGTCAGGAAGCACTTAGCTGTTATGTAGCAAAATGGTTTATTTTTGTCACTGCTTGGCGATGTGTGTCCAGACAGCACTGTCCTGTGGTGTTTTCTTTCCTCTCCTTGTCAATGTGCCAAAGCTAATTAAAGTGAGCTGGGTCTATCTGTGAAGTGGGATTTACTGAAACAAACTAATCAGGAAGGCAAAAATAGCATGTATTTTTGTCATGTGGAGGGAATTGGTTGGCTGGGAAAGAGGATGGATGGGAGAGCCGAGAGCTGCTGCATGTCATCTGTTCTGCCATCTGATTCTCCTAGTTCATCCTGGTCTATATGCACAGCACTCCCAGGTTGTTTTTCTATTTTTTCACCTCCTAGATTTAACCCCATTTCCAGCAAGTTGGAGAGCCAACAGGTGAGCCAATAGCGTTTCTGAAAAACAACCACTTAAAAAAAGCTGGTGGTGTGTTTGCTATTTGGTGGTTCTCGATGTAAAGAGGGGAAAAAGAGAAAGACATGAGTTCTTTTCCTGTGAAAAGAGATCATCTTGCAACAGCATTTGTTTGCTGGAGCCCTTGCAGAGGCCAGCTGTTAATAGATGGGGCTGCATGAGCCTTCTCATTCAATTTATCACCAGTCTAGCACAGAAAGATTCTGCTGCTTTCACGAGGGCAGTCAATCCAACCATCTCACGTATCTATAGCAGCCCCGATTGCTTTACCATCCATTGCCTGGCAGTCTTTATTCTTCCCAGATCCTCGTGGGGAAGAGATGGTTGCTTGCTCCATTTTGCAGATTTGCAGAGGAGTAGTGCTTAAAGCCAGGCAGGAACTTTGCATCACCCAGCCCAACACAGATTGGGACATTTCATCACTCACCTCAATTCTCTGTGCATGACTGATATTGTCCTTTCTCGTAGCATCCCATCCCACCACCATGCCATGGAGACTCTCTGGAGAGCTTGATGCTTTTGGTTAAACCTACTGGAAAACTTTAATTTCAAATCAATGTATATCTAATTGAAAAAGTATAAAATATAAAGGGCAAAGATGGAAGTTTCAGGTAGATGCTTGGCAGTGTGACAGGGAGAAGTGTGGGCCCACTGGCAGAATTAACCTCTCAGCATGGAAGCTATGGTGTGCTGAGGAATGGTCTCCAGAGGGGTCAGAAGAGCCAACATGTGACCCTCACTGTAATAATCACTCTGGAAACACACCCCAAACAAATCCCCAAATCTATGGGAGGAACTTCCCTGGCCAGACCAGGCAAAGTGCTGTTGGTGGGACCAATGTTTTCCTCACCCAGGTTTTGGCATGCTCGTGGGCTCTGGTTCCAGCAGGCTCCTTCAAGCATTTTGTCAACAGCTTGAATTTCTGCACTGTTCTGGCTTCGTGGGAGCTTTCTCAGCTTTGTCATTTTGACATTTCTCCTTTGCTGGGTTTGTCAGGCAGAGGTGACACAACGAGCTCTAGTCAAGCTCCCAGCACTGTCTCTGCACAAAGCAACCCCCAGGCACTTGCCCGGGCTGCAGCACTGCCAAACTTGCAGGTTTTTTCCCTCAGTTTTTATCCAAAGCAGATGTTTAGCTGGGCCTTTGAGGATGTTCACTCCACTGCTTGCACTTTGGGAAACAAATCCCTTCCTCCAAGGTGGGTGATCACTGTGGAGCTGTACAAAGGCATTGGGGTGTTTGTGCTTTCCTCCTGCAGCAGTTTTGGGGACAAGGTCACCTCACTCCCTCCCAGCTCTCACTAAGAGTCAGTGTGGGGGAACTAATTGCTACCACTTCTAATGGATAAACCAAGGGCTGTTAAACCTTTGATGGCAGCAGATCTGGGAAATAAATGGAACAATCTTAAACACAACAAATTATGTGGTCAAAAAAGAAGCAGAATGCGATGGCAGCTCCATTTTGCTGCTGAAATGGAGGGCAAGGGGCCAAATGTGACCCTCTCTCCTCCATCCAGATAAAAGGCACTGGAGTTCAGGGGTGGTGCCATCACAGATGGCACATCTGTGTCAGGAGCCAGGCTCATCAGTTGCCATTGATGGGCTGTCACTGGTGAGATATTCCCCTTGACACAGAACCAGATAGTGCTGAGTCAAACCACAGCCTTCAGGAGACTTCAAAGGCCTCCACTGCTGCCTAATGCTGTCATGAGCAGCTGGAAGTGTGAGATGCAGTGAGAAAGCACCAGCTCCCCTGGGTTCAGTGGCTGCCTTGGCCAGTGATTTGCTGGATGCCCTTGGAAAAGCCAATTAAGTTTTGCTGCCTTGGATTTCTCAGTTGTACAATCCAGAGCTGTACTCAGGCATAATTAACTCATGATCTGACCGCAGTTTCGGGCATGTGGTTTGTAAGAGGGAGGCATGATGGTTAAAAAAATCAGGAATTGAAAGTATTAATAGATTTTTAGGGCCTGAAGCAATGACTCTGCTAATTTATTGAAACAGCATTTGTTAACCAGACCGCAGAACCTCTTCCAGCAGTATCTACACTGCAGGCATGCCTGTGAGTCCTACCTGTGCATCTAAAGAGATGCTGAGTCTTGACTTAGACATCTCAAGTGACAGAGACTTCATCACACCTGCAGGTCTGCTGCTGAAAGGTTTATTTACCTGCCTCTTTAACACGCACCACATTGCCAGTCTGAGCATACCCAGGATGGGCTCCCACTGTGATGGGATTAAAGAGCTGTAAATGTGAGCAATCTCTAACCCAAGTGGGAGGCTGCAGCCAGCTCTTTGCATTCTGGTGGATAAACTGAATAGATTAGGGTTTAAGCCACTCACAATAAAGAAGGTTTTCAAGGTCTTAAATCATTCTGGGAACTCTTTCCAATTTTTCCAGCATCTTCCTTTGAGTTTTAGATGCCCAAACTGAAGAAAGAACCAAACTCGTCTTGCTGACATTTCATTTAGATATAACATCTCTGCACTATTTTTAATCTTCCTTATTCATTCATGGCTCATATTTGTCCCTTTAGCTACAGCTTTGTGCTGAGAGTTCGTGTTTGAATGGTTTTCTACTGTGATGCCCTATTTCTATTCCAACAGAGTTTTTGAGCACTCTCAGAATACCTGTTTTACAACCTGAGCAATGTTTAGACATAAGGATAAGATGAATAACTTGGTATTTTGATCTAAGGTAATGTAGCAAGTGCCCCAAAGTCAGTCTGAGTTTGAGAGAAGGAGTCAAACTCACAGCTGGAATTGTTCAGCCAAGACTTGAAAGGATACCCTGGATGAAGACTGGAATTAAATTTCAAGGTGGGGTTTGCTGTTGGAGCACATCAAATCTGGCATTAATCTTATGAAATGTGCTTCTTTCTTTTTCCTTCACTGTGGCTTTGAGCAAGAACCAGCTCAGGGAATTACAGGGGAAATACTGCAGACATTTATTCTAAACATTTATTGCTGAAATGGGATTGTAAGGAGGATCCCTGACCTGAGTGAGTAAACCAAAATATAGCCAGAGGCAGATGAGTTTGGGATTCCCAGAGAGCAGAGGAGATGGGCAGGGAGAGCTGAGTTTCACTGGTGTTTGTGCCCCATCTGTTCTTTGCTGGCACATTATTTAAATAAAAAGCCTTTGCAAGTTGCTGTGGAATCACAAATGACCTCCTGTATTTCCAATAAGGACCCATCTCAAGTGCGTGGCTGTGGGGCCACAACATAAGAAATTACCAAAAGACCTCTGAGTGACCAGGCTTTAAAAGTAAGTTAGAAATAAAGTGTGTCCATTAAAAAATAATTTAGAAAACCCAGCTGCTTCAACATGATAGAGAAGTTATGGCTCCAAGCAGCATTCATCAACAAAACTTGTCCATGGAGGAAGACAAATCTGGAGAAGGAATGAAAGAACGATGCAGGACAGTGGAAGAGCAGATTGAGGAAAGGTCTTTGAGAGAAAATTCTGTGGTAATTGAGGGATATTGGCAGGTAAAAAAAAGGGGGTTTCACTAAATAGTATGTAAATGATAAAAAATAAAATGCCAGGACTTGTTCTGCTTAAAAAAACAAACAAACAGATGAGATATGACAGAGTGGTAGAGATGCATGCAGAGAGCTGAAAACTGCTGAAAACTGCTTGCTTACATGAATGGCTAATTTCAATTAATAAATGCAAGTTAAGATTCCATTTTCTTGTCAAGTGGATATATCAGGCTAAGTAGGATGGACAGTGAGGAAAGAGAGTGGGCAGAAAATAAAAAAAAGAAGAGAGCATTCACTGAGTGTGAGGTGTGAGATGGATAGACTAGGGGCTACACCACAAAAACAACACATTTGAGTGTTTGCTTTTGAAGTGAATAAATGGGAAACTGGGGAAATGGAGACATAGAGATGAGAATTGTCCAAACAAAATGATGGCTGAAAATCAGGAACTGAAACCAGCGGAAAGGGAAGCTGAGGGGAATAGGGACAAAATCCTATTTGAGAAAGGGAAGGGAAGGGAAGGGAAGGGAAGGGAAGGGAGGGGGC
>VYZP01009734.1:157988-170056 GCA_013400635.1 Hypocryptadius cinnamomeus
AAGGGAAGGGAAGGGAAGGGAAGGGAAGGGAAGGGAAGGGAAGGGAAGGGTGTTGGCAGAGGCAGAAGGGAGAATTGTTGGCAAGGATGAAAAGGAAGTTCCTCTGTAAAGTTTTGTACTCAAAAATCATAATCAAAGATCTAATGAAATGTTTCAACCTCTCGGAAAGTCCCTGGGGAGCTTCATACAGAGTTTCAGCTGCTGTGTTCAGATAAACAAACATCTTCTGGGAGGTTTGGTACTGTATATTTGTATCAGCTGGGATGGAGCTGGATGGAGCAGGACACAGGGCCATGATTTACTGTGTCATACATTAATAGTATCAAATTATGGCTCTGTGGTTATTGGGGTATATGGTAGAGTGTGTTTTACTCCTGGCAATAAATGTAGTGTTTGCCTTGGGATGTCAATCAATAAACTATCTGCCTTAATTGGTATTGATTTATTCATTCATTCATTGTAACACTGTACAATGAAAACCAGCTCTCCTGGATCATCACAGTCCCTGCAGCAACAGAGCTCTTGCCAAATCCATTTTGCACAGCAGAACTCAGGGTCTCAGATGGGGACAAAGCTCTGTGAAACTCCCAGTGACTCCAGCTCTCCCCTGGGACACCGAGGGGCCGCCCTCCATCACTTCTGATGGCCACAGACAGGGGACTCCTGCTCAGTTTTGCCTCTTCCATGATCTGCTGCTGAATGGGAAGAGAAAACCTCTCTCTCCTTTCTTTCTGCCTCAATTGAGCAGTGGAGAACTGAGCTTTCCCTCAGTGGAGGTGTAAACGTGGATACCCCGTGGGTTCCAGGTGTGTTTGAAGCCTGCCGAGATGCTCAGCAGCGCAGTGATTTGCTTAATAATGGTGACAAAAGCTGCTCATCCTGCCCAAGCAGCTCCAAAACCTGCCCTGCACACAGGGCTGGGTGGCAGGGGCAGTGCTGGGGGGCTCAGGCTCTCTCCCAAAAGGACACCTGGAGTCTGCTGTGCTGTCTGCACTGGGCGAGGGGGTTTCATGCTACTTTTGGCTCAGTGGGATTCTGCCACCGTAACAATATCTCCTCTCTTTTACCTGGGAGGAGACAAAACACTCGAGTCAAAAGATTAACTCTGACAGGGCTCAGAAGCTGCTCCAGAGGGGAAGAAGGGATGCAGCAGTGTATCCAGCCTGGAGAGCACATGCTCAGGATGGGGTGAGGGCTGGTTGCTCCACTGATGGCTCGCTCTCTTTTAAGTTAAAAAATGATGACTGAAAAGCAGGAACTGTAAAAATCAGTGGAAAGGTAACAGGGACAATACCCAGTATGAAAACAGTGAAAGAAAAGATGACAGTGGGGAGAGCGAGATTGGTTTCCAAGGGTTTTAGTTATAATGAATAAATAAATAATTCTGTTTTTTGCTAATTCCATACTTTAAACAGTGCTCAGGATACCAGGCAGTCCCTGAACTTATGGCATGATACAGAAAGAGGAATCTCTTTCCCTGCCTCACTGGTACCCTCAGTCATGGCTTTGTGCTTTGTTCTGGGGATGCCTCTCCCAGACAGAAATGTATGTGCTGGCAATTAGAGCTAGCACAGACAATTACACTTCTGGGGTTTCTCTCTCATCTCACCTCATCTGAGCAAGTCAATTAATCTCCCTGCATCTCGGCTTCCCTGCCTGTAAAACAGATAATCATGTGGGCACCACTCAGCATGGCTTCATCAAAGTGCTGGCATCTCCCCTGGCCGCAGAGGTGCCGTGGATCCTTTCTCTGATGCCAGGTAAAACACTGCCATTATACCTGCCAAACCAGCAGCAGCCTCTGCCCACCCCTGGGATTTGCTGGGTCACCTCCCAGGACCTCCTGCCTGCTGTGGCTCTGAGCTGTGGGAGACCCTGCTAAAAATAGCAGTGCTGGCACTTCTGCTCTGGATGCTGCAGTTCATCTATTTTTCTTTTTTAAAAAGCTGATTTTACTGATGTTTCTTTTGGGGGGGGAAAAAAATGAGGGAGGAAGAGAAGGAAACTGTTCAATTAGGGATGAAAACAATGGCTCTGTTAGGTGGTCACTGCTGGATCAGGCAGGAGGGAGGTGAACTGCAGAGTTCTCGTGTTGGGAGGGAGGGTGTGTGGGGTGTGAGGGGCTCCCTTGCAAAAAGTGCCAGTGTGATGTGAGAAGAGCAAAGCCACAGAGGGAAACAGCCCCAGAGGGATGATGGGGCTTGCCCAGGGTGGTGCACCACAGGTGGGAGCAATGTGCATCTCTCCTGGGAGGACTGCCCACCCCAGATCACAAAACCTCTCCAGTATCTCCCCCACCCACAGTCATTCCTCACAGCACTACAGAGCGTTACTCTGAGCCTCTTGTGCAGTGAAAAGTGACCCAATTATGTCCCAGGATGAAAATTTACCAATTAATAACTTTTCTACAGAGGAAATTGCTGCAGGCCTGCAGTATCTCTTCAGGAGGAGATGTCATTAGTGCTAAATGTGCTGGTGGCCCTGGCAATGGAGACACTGGCCTGTTTGGAGTGGGATGGACAAACTTCATCTGATTTCACTTATGCTACCAAACAGATAGTGGCTTTTAATTATTTTAGCCACTAATTCTCTGTATCACAGTACAACCCACGAGCCAGAGGGGAAATGTTTTGTACCCCATTGCCATACCCCTTGCATCAACTAATGACTCCAAAGATAAACATGTTTAAATTGATAGTAATTTCTATTTGTGCTTTGTGACAACTCTCTTTCCAGCATACAGTCCTTACACACTCCCTATTTTTATGCAGAAAAGGTATTGTGTTAAAGCTTGGAGAGGTTTTTATTGGGTATTTTTGGTATGCAATGAGTGCTTTTCTGGCATTAGTCCATCTTATGCCCACTTGGATTTTAAGGAGAGACTAAGTGGCTCTGACATGAGTAGAGGAGGATGAACAAATGGAAGAAAGCATAGTTGGAGAAGATGAACTTCTCAAGAGTCAAAGAGGACTGTAAGAGGAACCACTCTAGAGTCTGGAAAATCCTCACATTTCCCAACAACACCATACACCAAGAAAACGGCTTGGTCTGCAGCTAGTGATGGGTACACAAGCAGCATATGGCAGCTGTGTCAGGCTGAAGCCCTTCTCTGGAAAATCCTTTGTGTTCTCAGTAAACATCTCCTTCCACACAATATGTCATCCATCCTCCCAAGATTTCAAATTTTCATTGGAAAGCCACAGTTTTGCTTATGGAAATGAATTTTTTCTCATAATTTGTGTTTTAGGGATGGGGAAATGTTGATTTACTCTAAAGTAATAATAAAAACCACCCAAATTCCATCTCTTCTCATTTTTTCATCCAGTTCCTGTTAGTCTGTGCTCATCCATATTGAAGCACAATAGGAAGGGTTCTTTTGGGTGGGGTTTGGCTTTTTACAATGCAACCCTAAAACAACATTTGGAAATCAGGCACTGACGTGTCTGAATGGGTGCACTGAGCCTTCAGAACAATTTGTGTAACAGGCAGACAGGTGAAAGGGAGAAATCACAGGAGGATTCACGTCTCATAAAAGGGAAGAACCAACCTGAGAGCTCACATGGTGCTGAAACAGATGGCTTTCTGAGAGGTAATCTGTTTTCTCAATTTGGTGCTGTGGAAGGCACATAAACATTTCCTAAGGAGAAGATGACTCCTTGTCTTTTGATAAAAGGCACCTGCCCTCCATGCAGCCACTACCTGAACAAGGACAAAGAGAGAGAAAACGGAAAAAAAACCCCCAAAAAACCACAAACCAAAAACCAAAAAAAAAACCCCATGTTGTGTTTTTTCAAGTCTTTGTTGGAAAAAGGATGTAGAGAGGGTGAATATTCCTAATTATTATCTGAGCAGCATTCACAGACAGTAGCTTTGGGGAAGCCTGTGGCAGGTTAAGAGAGCACATCAGCAAGTGCACACAAATGAGAAGGTACCTGCTCAAAGGAAAACAATGCATAAAACATCCTGCTTATGCAAATGTATGATGATGACATTACCAGGTGCTGATTAGAAAATAAATCTGATTTGCTTAGGGCCCTTTTTATCAACAATCCACTGTTTTTTAAAAGGTGTCTGGTGGCTGTAACCTTGGCTCATTCCTCCGTATTTGGCTGTTCCCTGAGGTGAGGTCCAGCCATTTGGAAATTAGCAGAGGAAGGAAGGCTCCTGCTCTCAGGGTGTCCTGCAAGTGAGGCTCCAGGCATGGCTGATGAACAGGCCAGGATGGATTTTGTGCTTGCCACAGGGGAAATGGCTCTTTATGCATCCTGTAATCTGTGTTCCTGCTCCTAAGGATGCTCACACATACATCAATTCCTCTCCAGCTTTCCTCCCGTGCACCTAGTCATGCAGCAGAGGGATAAATACTGAAACAACTTATAAAGTAGGTTGGTTAAAAGTTCACTTCTTGCTGTGTTAAAAAGGTTAAAACTTTCCTGTTTTCACTGCAGGGGCAGGGACATCAGGGCATGGCAGGAACGCTCCATCTGTATGGGCTGCTGTGCTCCCCGACACCAAAGAGCAGCACTGTCTCCTTTGATGGCAATCATTGCTAGCAAGATTTTTCTGATAAACACCGGCCATTAGCACATCCTGCAAGTGCCTTTTCTAAGCCCATCTCTTCTTGGCATCCATCACCTGCAGAGACTGGTTCCTAGCTCCACAAATTGGCACGGGATCACATTAACAGATGGCCTCGAGTACACGGTGCCAGGACTCATTATGCACCTCTTTTTTTCTTATTTTTTAAGAGCTGTGTATGGACTCTGTCCAAGTATGTGGCAACATCTCTCACATCTGGGATCATGGTGATAGCTCCTTTCTTGTATAACAAAGGTGTGTCTCGTGTGTGATGTGCTCCACAGTCCTCACTCACACTGCCAGGGAGAGAAGCATCTGTCTGGTTGGAGTAAACAGCTGTGCATTCCTTTTGGGTAGCCTGGAGTGAGGTGCTGGCAGCCAACACAAAATGCAGCTGCTGGGATCCATCCAGTCCTCAGTACACTCCCAGCCTCAGTAGATCTTCCCAGCCAAAGAAAACCTCAAATGCTCCCTCAGCTGATATTCCTGTGGCACAGAGAAAACAGGGCATGGAATAGGAATTTTCTGGCAAACAGCAGCAGGTGGCCAGCAAAGCCCAAGGAAAGGGCAAATAGAGCCTGGAATCTCCTTCCTTGGTGGTAGTGAAAAGCTGTGTGGACACAATCCTGAGTAAAGTGCTCTAGGGGATCCTGCTTGAGCAGGGAGGTTGGACCAGGTGACTTCCAGGGCCCTTCCAGCCTTACCCATCCTGTGAATTTGTGATTTTACTGCTCAGGGCTCATTTCTGGGCCTGCCTCCATGGCAGAGCTGGTCAGGGAACTTGTAAGAGGTGACAGCTAAAGGACAGAGATACCACAGCCACATCCTGATCCAACAAACTCTGGTTTTGAAGCTTTTAGCTTAATTTGCATAACCTCAGGTCTGTGTTATTTACCTGATGGAGAAAGACTCATCCCTTTGTATTCCTGAAGATCATCACGACTCTGCTGACTCCCCTTTGTGTCAGCCTCAATCTTTTTTTCCTTGGGAAAAATATGTTGTGCACTGATCTGTCAGTCACTTCTTCAGGGATATGGAATCTATAAAAAAAAAAAGCCTGGTTTTAAATGACATGTCACACTAAACTGCCTCATTATGTCCAAAGTGAGATGAAATGCATTCTCCCCACGTATTATTTTTTCCCCTACTTCTCAGTATTATTCTTCATTCATGGGAATGGTGTTTAGCCAGGAAGATTATAGACTGGTCATAACCAAAGAAAAGGAGAGAAAGATTTACTCCAATCATGTCAAAGGGACCTCAGTGAGCATTACCTGATAAAGCATGCACAGGTCTCAGCACCCCCTCACAGCCCGCCTGTGAATTTATCCGCCTTGATAAATGGGAGCAGTTTACAGAGCAGGCAGGAATTGATACGGGAGAGGTTTCTATCTGGAATGCTCTGTATAAATTACTGGATGCTTATCTGTGAGTAATTCCTTGCATATGCTAACTGTCCAGACACTTAGAGCCTATGGCAAAGGCATTAGATAACCTTCGATTCACAATTGCTGGGGGCAATCTTCAAGCTAAATAAATAGTTCATCTCCTTCAGACCCAAATGATATATCTGTTTCCTAGCACCACGAGTACTGGTCTAGAAATGGATACTTCAGCTACAATTTTTGAGCTGTCCTTCCTTTTTATTTTTGTGCCTGCAATTTGTGTCTGCACTTTATGTAATTTAGCAGCCTGCTACTCCTGCCTTGCCTATTTTATCCATCAGGTTTCTAATGTCCCCATCCAGGTGTCGGTCAGGTAGATGGACAGTTAAAAATACATTTTTAATCTTTCTCTTTTTTGCCATACACGCTCTGTTGAGGCCACAAACCACCCCAAGCACCTTCCTTTATTTGCCTGTTTGGCAATTTTGTCCACAGCTCTTCCTTGTTACAAACTTATGTGCTGAGCTGAAAAGGAAATATTTTTTCTACTGAGCTAGGCAGTCTTAAGATCAGAATTTATCTGAGCAAAAAGTGAGGCCAGGATGCAGGCAGAGTGAAAATCAAGCAGTCAGTACATAAAGACAAGAGCATTTTCAGCACTCAGACAGGTGAGTGACAAATATCATCCTTTTCTGATAGAACTCCCCCACCCCACCTTAATACAGACATTGCATAGTGTTTGTTTGGCATCAGCCGAATTTATAGCTCTATTTTCTAGAAATAAAATCACTATCTCTGCCTGAAAGTCAGAGCAGATTTTTTTTTTCCCTAAAGGAACTGCATTGGCACTCTCAGCCCATTGTGCAGCCCAGTGCCAACCAAGTGTAAATGAACCAGGGGGAGGAAGTTCATGGCACAGAGAGGAAATTTCAGGCTGCTGAGAGGCTGCAGGCAACCTACAGCAGCGGATCTAAACCAGATGGGTGGAAGCTGCTACTTCTCCATCAAGAGCAAAGCCAGGGATTCCCATCCTGTTGTGACCCAGCTCTTGAACCATGGAAACTTTCTGCCTCACTGTGAGAGTGAGCTGGAGCTGTGACCAGCACGTGGCCAAAAGCCACAGTGTGCTGGGAGATGAGACACAGGGAACTGCTGTCCCTGCCTGCAGAGACACAGCCCTCCAGGGAGGACAAGCACAAGGCTCAGGGGTCCCAGCTGCTGCCTTTGGTTTAAATCTGCTGCTACACTTCAGTCAAAACCTGCACCTTCAGGCTGAGCTGCAATAAGTTAAACAAGATGGTCTGCACAAGCCTCCTCACCACAGCCATGAAACAAACTGGAAATTATTAAAACCTTAAGAACTCTCTTCACCCAGCAATATTCTTTGCTCTAACTTTTGCTGCCTAACAAGCTGTGCTGGGAAGTGCAGTTTCCCTTGGCAGTTATCAGTGAAGCTGGCTCTGTTTGTGAGCTGGATTTGTATTTTTCTGCTCTGGAAGAGGTGCTGGTCTCATGCCTCATTCTAGGCATTTCCAGGGCCCCTTACAGAAAGCTGTGCACAGATCCTTCCACAGGGGAATACTTCATTAATTTAGTGCTGACAGTCCTTCTCACTGTTTTTTTTTTCCCCACATGAGGGTCAAACACATCATTTTTGCTCCTGAAAGACGTTGCCTGCAATCCTGCATGGCACAAGTGCATCACACAGGCCCCAGCAGTGGCAGAGGGTCTGGAGCTCAGTCTGTACCTTTGGAGAAAGGAGCAGTGCTTCCCAACACCCAGCCAGGGTCTCATACAAATGCAGAGACAGAGCTTGTCTTTTGACAAGCTTCTTCCACCTTCTGTGTTTAACAGCTAGTGACAGCCCATGGCTGCTGGTCAGAGCCCCTGTGAGTGCTGTGAGCTGTGCCACCATCTCAGGCTTGGCTGCCCTCTTTCTCACAGCCAAAGTTAACCCATCCTTTTCTCAATTTTCCACGTGGAAGCAGCACTCAGCAGCTGTCCAGATCAAGCTAAATATCTGGAGTCCATACCCCCAGCCAGGGGATCCCACCCCCAGAATGGGGGTATCCCAAGATTTTATATGGAGGCAAAACAACTCTCTCATTTTCAATGGAATCCCTGGTATTTCACAAGCTTTTTTTGGCTGCCACTGCCCATTGAGCTAATGATATTGGAGAAGTGTCAGAACTGAATCCAGCTATGCCCAGTCCAAGCTCAGCACGTGCAGAGATGGCCCAGATTGTTTCTCCCCACATTCATTACAGTCAGTTACACTGATGCTCAGATTTACCTATTCACACAGATTTATGAAATCCTTCAGAGGTTCCCTGCTCTTGTGATGGCATTGGACTGCCCAGAAGACCTGAGCTCTTCCTCCTCACTCCAGCTGTGTTGTGAGCAAAGGCACAGCTGGAGGGATGCCCAGCTGGGATGGGCGCTGGGGGAGCTCAGCCCTCTTGCCCACCACTTCTTGCTTCTGAGAACCTGAAGGCAGATTTTACACCACAATTACTTTTTTTCATAAAAAGCTGACATCATTGATTATTAAAGGTCAGCGAGAGGAAGAAATATCTTTGAATTTTAGCTGAAATCTGGGAGCTACTGCCCATCTGCCAGGGTAGTGCTGGAGATAAGCCCAAACTCCAAACTCAGCAGCAAGCTACAACTCCTCTAGATCTGGCCAGAGCAAACAACATCTCCTGCCACTGCTACATGCCTGTGATTTGGGTCAAATAAACCTTTTGCTGCATGCTTGCAACAATTTGCACAACTCTCTTTAGATCCAGGGTCCAACAAGTGCTCTGTGCAGAAGGGAACCGGACACAAGTTTCTTTCCCTGCCTCAGCAGAAACACATTTCCATCTCACAGGAGAGAAAATCTAGATGCTATTTTTTCCTCCTCATGGCTTGTTGCAACAAGGACTCTCCCTACTACCTTTCCCAGAAGGGAGAAGAGTTGCCTTCATTTCTAAATTTAGATTTAATGAGTGCAAAATGAATAAGGCAGCAGGGGAACCTAATCTGGTTAGCAGAGCAGCAGCAGAAAGCACAAGATGCCTGAGTACAGGGTTGGGTTGTCATTTCCTGTGCTGAATCCACAGGAGCATTGGTTTTGTGGATAAACAGGTGGGTATGAATTCAGCAGGCAGTCCTTACTGCTGGTGATGAGAGCAGAGCTGAATTTGGCCCTGGGCAAACACACCTTCCTGCTGATCTTGCTGCTTGGATGCTGTGCATGAAGGGAGAAACAGCACAGGCTGGAATATATCAAGTTCTGTGTAAAGTCACCTCCTTGGCACAGCTTGCAGAGGTACTTGGCTCCTGACAGGCACCCCCTGGCTGTCCCTGCCCTCATCCTGCTCTCAGGTCTGGGAGGGCCTGGGGTGCCTCTCTCCTCCACTCCTGGAGCACTGCAGGAACTCTGGTCATTCCCTAATTCAAAGCAAAATTATTTGCTGCATTCACTCAACCCCAAGATCCCCCAAAAACCTCTATCAACACGCCTTAGTTTTGCTCCAGACCTGATTCTGCAAGTCCCTACTGATACCCTTCACTCCTGACTTGAATTATCCATTTTATCCTTCCCATCCCTCACAGCCCAGAAGGAGAGTGCTGCTGAGCTCAGCTCCCCTGATCTGCAAAATATCTAAATGGGTAGGATGCCCTGACTCTTGCAGCTGAGATTCTCAGAAAATGTTTCCTCCAAGAACCCAAACATTACAATCCCAAATTTCTTCTCAGAGGTCATTCTTGGGGAGTAGCTTCATGGGGGAAAAGAAAAAAAAATTGCCACCAATGTAACCAAAGTAGTTTCACTTCCCAAAAGTATAACGAAGAACGTGTACACAGAGATAAAATATTCAGATTCCACTGCAGGGCATTTTAAGGCAAAATTAGCACCTGGCATTTGTCAGAAATGGCAGAGGATGGCTCATGATGTTAAATGATCAAAGCACTTGCTTTGGTCTCATGTGAAAGCTGAAACTATCTTCAGAAACCATAAATTCTGCTAATCCTGTGCTGATGCTGCCACTTTCTGTGGTGTCCTGGGGCTTCCTTGGAGGTCTGTGGACCAGAGACACATAAAGGATGCACAGACTGAATTTCAAAAGCATCTCTGCTCCCACAGTTTCTACTGAAGTCGTCTGAGGAGACTGCTGATCTAATTAGGAAAGGATTGGAGCATTGCAGTCTCATCACCCCCTGAGAGGGCTTGGTGAATCCTCTGGCTTTTAAAGGAATTCTGTATCAAAAGCAGAGATCCAGCAAATTGAAGCCTCCTCAAATACAGAAAGAAATGTAAAGAAAATAAAGAGCTTCCTCCATCACAATTTTGAATAATGACAGCTGGAGAAATAACACTTGTTTGTAAATAACCCATGACCCTTTTCATCCAAAGGGACCTTGGTAGCAAATTAATCAATGCTTTTCTCAAGACATAGAGGGCATTAATAACATGCTTGGCCAGTTTTCTCACTTGGATTTTAACTTTTTCAAGGTTGTGACCACACATTCCCAGAAGAAGAAATAGATAATGTTATCTTTAATTTCTCACTAATTTACAACTGGCTTATTTTCAGGGGATGGAGCAGATATAATTTATTTTTACACACACTTTATTTCAGGGGATGAATGCAAACAGAAAGCACCATCAATTACTCAATCAAGCATGGAGGCAGCAAATCAGCTGGGTATGAGCAACCAGGGTCAATTATGCCCCTGTATAAGATATTTCTGCAGTATATAAATTAATACAAAAGGTTGGATTTGTGTTTCAGTGCTCTCACATTGGCTGGTGTCACACAGATATTTAATGTTTATTTGTCATTGTTGGGATGAGGGTTCATTTGTACAAATGGGTGTAAAGATGACCCTGGATCTGTGTCTTGTAGCATTTGCAGGGAGAGCTGATAGGACAAGGGATACTGGAAGAAAGGAATTGTTATTACCCCATTTTATGGGTGAAGAGTGAAGGTGTGAGGAAACAAGGCTCAGTGGAAGTGTGTAAAGGACTGAGAGGTGACTCCTGTGCTCCAGCCACAGTGTGTGTCTTCCCAAAGAGATCTACACCTCAGAAATTCAGTGAGAGCTGGGAAACTGCAGCTGTGTCCTCTCCACATCCCACAAAATGAAGGGGGTTAGAGATGCTCAGAGACAACAGGTGGCCCAGGGGTCACAGGGAGCCTAACCCTCACATCTCTAAACCCCATGGGTGAGATCTGCACAAGCCAAAATGAGCAACCAACGGTGAAGTATTTGTGAGGATTTATATAAATGGAGCTCGAGTGTTTTCCTTGGGGATGTTCCTGCCCTTTGCCACGAATCTTCATACAAATGATACTTCTGTGTGCAAGACCAATTGTACAAAGGAAAATGCTCAGATATATGCATTTGAGTTTCACTACAAAGAAATCTTTGTGGTGTATAAAAGTTTCAGTCCCTCAGAGAGCGAATTGAAGAAATACAATCTAGGTAATACATTTTGCAAACCAGAAAATAGCAACAAAAGGCTGGCAAACAGCCAGGTGCCACAGAAATGAACTCGAGGACTGAGGTACATCATAGACTGTGTTTGAATAAGCAACATTGTCATAAAAAACAAGCCTGTTCATTCATGAATAATACAGGACCAAGGGACAGGTCTGAATTTGTCATGTAAATTATTTACTGTAACTATGAAATGGCCACCTGTCTGGACTTGTTGCAGCATTTGAAACACAGCCCATTAAATAAAAATAGGAAAAGATAAAGTTGGTTAAGCTGAAGAGGAACTTCTTTGGTCCTGCAGAGTGGGATGGAGACCTGTCTGCTAAAGCCAGTCTGACCCAAAGCTGATGAGAGAGCAGCTCTTAAAAACAGAGCACCTTCACACCCAGCATTAGCAGTCGTTAAGGATGGAATAAAATCTGCACTGTAAGAAGGCTAAAAGACATTTCTCTGGGTTCTGGCTACAGCCTTCCACACCTGCCCCAGCCTGTTCCCACCACCTCACCTGAGTCAGCTCCTCCGTGGTGACAAGCAGCTCTGTGCAACCTGAGCTGGAGGACAGCTCAGCTGCTCAGAATTCCAGTGTGGTCTTTTGTTTCTTGGTTTCATTTTTTT
>VYZP01009734.1:170120-235123 GCA_013400635.1 Hypocryptadius cinnamomeus
TGTTTCTTGGTTTCATTTTTTTTTCTTTTTTTTTTTTTTTCTTTTAACCTGTTGCTCTATAAAGTGCTTCCAAAAAAATCCCAGCAGATCAATAATGAACAAGAGTTACTTCGGCAAGGCACTCGGCATTCTTGTTTAAATAACCTCTTTTACTCCTCAATTGCCTTGTTTTTCTCAGGGTTGTCATAGAGAGGAAGATATTGATGAGATGGTGGTGTGTGAGGCAGCATGGATGAGAGCAAAGTCATTTACTCTGTTCTCTAAAGCATTTATTTTTGACCTATTTGTGTAGTGTGTGTAGCTACAGTGTCCCTCTGCTCCTCCATGTCAGTTTGGTCATTGGGAAGAGCATCCTGCAGCAGAGGCAGAGCACAGGCAGGGTTAATGCTGCACTGCCTGGGACTAGAGAAGTGTCTGTCATGTTTAATACATCCTGAGAAGGCAGACACCTTGTAGGAGGCAAGTCGATAGGTTGTTTAGTTATACAGAGCTTCCAGAAGGCAAAAACCTCATTTTCACCTCTCCAAAGAAAGGAAAGGTCTCGGGTGTCTGTGCATTAGATCTTAAGAATGTCCCATCAAAACACAGGCTGCTGCAAAGGTTGTTGCCTTCTAAGAGAAATGTCTCACTGAAATCAGCAAGGTCTCTGCTCTCTCCTATGAGAAAGGAGATGAATGAAAGCAGGCAGTAGGTTCTGAGACTGCTTTCCCCAGAAATAACCAAAAAACTTTTCTTCCTGGCGCACTGCACTTGTTTGCACTTAACTAGAAAACTGGAGAAGAACTAAAAGGTGCAGGATGCCAGGCCAGGCTGTCTCTGAGTTTTAACCATCAAAAGGCTCCTTCAGCAGCAGTAGCATTATGAAAAGTCCAAGACAGAATGTATGATGTGGATCAAGAGCTACTTACAAACTTCTGGAAGCTACATTCTTTGTTGAAGACTTTCCTCTGGGTATTTTTTCCTGCCCTTGCTGAAACATACAGTTCTATTTCCAGCCCCCATAACACACTTGTCCTCTTCAGGTCTCACAATTCCTCTGCTCACACTGGAAGGCAGCAGAAGAGTTTTGACTGCAGCAGTATATTAACCAAACATCCTAATTAACTGATTCACCCTTTTATTGTCTCACATCTCTGCTATCACTGGGCCTGCTGTGCTCTAACAATGCTTTAAAAAGTCTAACTTGCTTTTTCTCCCCTGGCTTTTAAACACCCTGGCATTCCCATCTGCAGCTTTGTATAGAGATACACATGCAAAAACAAACAAACAAACGTGCTTCTTGCAGACTCCTTCACCTTCTCCTGCATGCAGCCCCCAAAAGGTGGCTGCCCTGCATGTTTCTAAAGCTTTAACCCAAGCTGTGACCACATAAACACAGCTCCAGTGATAACAGGGAGCTAACACCAGCAATGGCAGCAAGAGAGCAGGGACAGGAGGGAATCAGCTGGAAAAGGGAACCAGCTCAAATAGTATTTTCTGAAAGATGATCCTAAATGTTATTAACCTGATTCTCCTCTACCATCAAAATTACACCAAGGGATCTCTGGTTCAATGAGATTCAGACCATGAAAGACCAACAAAATCCTTTCTGTTAACAAGCCCATAAACTAATGGCACTTGAAAAACTCAGCACACCAGGCTTTATGACCCGCAGTGAAACAGATTAGAAGTAATACAAAGGCAAAGAGAGCCCCCTAAAATCTTATCTTCGGCTACAAAGAGTGTTCTTGTGCTGAGCAGGTTTTGGTTTGCAGCTCAGCACCCTCTTCTGCACCTCCAGAGGCATTTATGGTCCAGCAGCATGTTTCCACAATACTGGAAAAAAAAATAAAAATAAAAAAAGTCAAACACCTCTGTGTCATTTCAACAAAGGCTGGGTTATGCTCTGGCTTCATAGAGAAATCTAGATGTTTCTCAAGCTGCTCTGCTCCTTTCCAGACACATTTGGAAGTTGTGTGGGTGTTAGCACTGGATGAATGTTGATTTCAGTGGGGAATTTGTACACGTCCTGAATGGAGAAGATGCTTTGTATACACCTAAGGCTTTCAGGAAAAAGTCTTCAGGATTTCAGGTGAAAGCATTCCTAATTAATCTAAGGGGAAGGGTAGCTCCAGCATGCTCTAAGGGTTGCCACAAAAACATCATCCTATCAGTCATTCATATTATTGGCTCAGCAGTCCCTTTCCCCCTGCACATGAAAGGAGGGTTGGAGAGGTAAATTTAATTCCAGAAACCATCTGTAAGACAGAAAATCAGGAGGAGGGTCCACTCTATCCCAAGCATTTCTTAGACTCCTGGATTTCTGCTCACTGACTTTCTGTACTCATCTGCTGGCAGCAGCCTGAGGACCCCTGTTCATTTTGCCCTGCAGCCTTTGGGGCACATTCACTCCTCACTGCCATCCTGAGCCCACCTGAGAATAAGATAAAAATCTCCATCCCCTTTGCTCTCCCACCTCTCAGCAGAAATTTTCCTAACCTGCTGTATAATGAGACCATTTTTATTCTTTCTGGCCATCTCCTAAAGGTGAAAATGGGCCCCCTGCTGAGCATCAGCTTCCCAGGCTCAAGACTTTTAATGAAAACCTCGAATTCCTTTATTTAAGGCCAGCGAGGTGACTAATGGACTAAGCAGCCTGAGAGGTGGAGGAAAGGCTCTGCAGAAGAGCACTGTGGCAGCCAGCAAGGTCCTTGTGCTGAGCTAATGTTCCTGACAGCCAGCCAGCCCCACGGACCCCAGGCAGGGAGCAAACTCCCCTGAGCTGCACTTTGCTCTCCTCAAGCAGCTCCTTCTCACCTACAAGGCCAGTAAAAACACCCTATTGCTACAGCTGCCCTTCAGCTCCATGGATTTGCACTCCCAAAATAAAGAGTCTCCTGCTGGGAACTCTGCATTCCAAAAAATTCAGGCTGGGGCTCTGCAGCCTGTGGGACTCGAGCAGGCTCAGCCCCTGAACACGGAGCTCCCAGTGTGAGGGTGAGCCCTGCCCAAGCATCTTCCCCTGCCAGGGAGGGAAGATGCAAATTGGCAAAAGAGCAGACACAAAGCCAATTTTAAAACCAACACTGGCCTCGAGCTAACAGGAAAAAAAAAAAAAATGCACCATTAGATTTGATTTTTAAATAGTTATTCTCTTAAAGGCTGGATCAATGGAAAAAAAGAAGCTGAGCAATGGATAAATCTTTAATTGCTTAGAAGTAGGATTCATCCTCACATTGCCTGGCCAGAGCATGGCCTTGTGCTGGTGACTGTGTGCTCCTGCATTCCCTCACAGCAGCTGTGCCTGCTCCCATGTCCCAAGTGACCACCAGGCTCTCAAAGTATTTTTCTGGTGGGGTCTGGACTGGAAAAAGGCATCTGTGAAAAGTTCCAGAAGGTTTATGTGCACTTGTGTCTCAAAATAGAACAAAACACTGAACTTCAGAATTTCCACAGAAGTGTAAAGTTAAGCAGAAAATATTGCTTGAAGGCAATCAAAACATTTCATTTTGATAAAAGCCCAAATACTCCAATTTATTTTATATGCTGAAAAAATTCAAGCTACAGTTTCCCAAAGAAAACTCTAAATGCTCCAATTTCAACAAGATACTGCGAGCTCATCAGCTTTTGTTTGAATGAAATAGCACTGAAACGGAGATACTCCCACAAAAAGTCATAATTTGGAGGAAATTACATTTTTTTCCCCTCACAGGGAAGATTCTGACTGGCTGTATGTAGCAGTTTGGTTTTGCATTTTGCCTGCAGAGCCAAAGGCATTTGTGTGGAAGGACACCTATTTGTCACAGGAGTGACAGGAAAACAGAAACGAGATAAACACCTAACTTTGCCCTGCCATGAACAAGGGATCTGTCCCTCTTCTCTGGCTGGCTGAGAAAGGCTCTTCAAGGAAGCTTTGTGGTAGAGAGTCACAATTCTAATGCTGTGTTTTATCCTCCCAGCATTCTCCATTTCAGACCACCAGACTGCTCTCTGCACTCACACACAGCTGAACAGCACAGGGAACAACACAAAACCAAAACAGCATCTCCCAACCCCTCAGCCAGCTCAGGAGCACACAGAGCATCATCTGAAGCTTCAGGAGCTGAGCAAAGCTGCTGCACAGCTGAGACCTTCTGCCTGGAACACCACAACCTTCTCCACTGGCAGCTCCCCAGACTTCATCACCTGCCACTGCCTTAGACCCAGCTCAGGGTGGCCTTAGGAAGGGTTCAGCATCCCAGCCTCCCCAGGCTGGGCACCAGAAGGCCCTGGAACAGTGAGGAGGAGAAGGATCAGAGAAGGCTGAAAGGGGCAGGTGAACTGATGCTGTTGGTGTGACCCAACTGTGAGTCCTTGCTAATTAAAGCAGGGCTCACAGCACAGCCACACGTGGGCCCTGCTGCTAATGAAGGGAGGGCTGAGTGGACTGACACCTTAACCTCCCAGTCTCAAAACATTAACTTTACCAGGTGTAATCTCTTCTAGGTGACATAAAGGTTAATAGTCTGCACCCACAACAGAATTCAGCTCGGTAAATACCCAATTAACCAGATTCTGTTAGAGGTAGCAGCAAAAAGGAAAGGTCTAGGCTGGCTAAAGGGAGGCCCTGAAATGCTGGGTGTGATGTGTGCTGGTGTGTCCACCCACTGTGGGGGACAGGGGACAGGAATGGCAGCAGAGCAAGCAGGAACAATGCCTTCAGAGGGAGCTTGCACAAACCTCAACACTACCAGGAGCTGGGCTGAGGAAAAGCAATGAAGCGAAATAAATAAAAAGATGCTTTGCTGTCAACATTTAACAAAACATTTTTTTTTCCCACACTTCCTCCCTTATTCCTCCTGAACTATTCTCCAAAGCCCCTGTTGTTGGAAAGTGAATTCAAAGCAACAGTGGCTGGATTCAACTCCTGTGCAAAAAAATTGGGTTTTTTGTTTGTTTTCTGACTTTTAATTTTTGTTTTGCTCACTGCCTTTCAGAAAAGGGAATTGGAACAGGGAAAGATAAAAAAATGGAGCAAACAAGGAATAAGTGAATATTCAACTCAGTTGGAATGCAATTGCCTCATTTAGCATAATTTTGTAGAAGCTTCAGGAAAAAACTTTGATACAGCAGATTTGAAGCATTTAAAAATAAAGGGTCAAAGAAGTGATTACTTTTATTCTGACCAGTACAGCAGCTGGAACAAGGGGAAGTGTGTGTCACTGAATCCTCAGGAATGTGTCACTCTCTGGGCCTGATCCCACTGATGAAGAAGCTTCTGCAGCTGCAGGGGCTCAGGGTGCATGGCAGGGCTCAGCCACTTCACTCAGCTGTTGCTATTTCAGCTAAAAGCTCTTTTTTTTTCCCCTCCACAGCTGAACTGACACAAAGAGTGTGAGACACATTCATCACCACTGACACATCCAGCATTTTCCTGCTCAAATCATGTTTCCTCTGAGCTCCTCCTCATTTTAGTGTCTTCCAGGTGTTCTAGTTACCCTGTTATGCAAGAATTTAGGATGCTCTTGTTCTCTCTTTCCTTTCTCCATTCATTAAACTTCATTTTGCCCTTCCCCAAAACCTGCCTTACCTTCTCTGCCACAACCACTGCTTCACTGGACCTCTCCTCTGAAGGCACTGCACATGCACAAAACACATTCATCCCCACTGTCATTTCTAGCAAATCTCCAACCTGAACTCTCAGCCCTGCTTCTACTGAGACTGAGAACCTTCTGGAACAGTCAGAGCACCAGCCCAGCCAGCCAACCTGGAGAACCAAAGAGATCATCCAGTGAGACAGGAGAAGAATGAAAATAGTGTTTTTAATATCATTTACAGCAAACTTACAGTATGTATTTCACATCACATATTTCTAAACTGCTCATCTGGAAAATATAAGCTGCAAAAATACAGAACACAGTACTCAAAATATATCGAGCATGTGGCTTCTCTTCTTTTTTTTTTTTTTTAAGTCAATTGTACAGTGAAACATTTCCTTTTCCAAACCAGGTTTTGGTTTATTTTGGAAGTGCTGCTAAACATTTGAAAAATTACCAGCACAGTTCAAAGACCTTTCTGAGGACCACTTTCCCTTGGGCACTGCAGGAAAAGAATGACCCCCAGCCCAAAAAGGGGCAGTGGCACATGGGCTCATCCAGGTCCCACAGTGTACAGACTATTTGTGGAGATGTTCTGTGCAGGAAGGACCTTCTCCACAACCCACAAATGCTGCTCTGCCCAGGTGACTGTGAAGGACAGCAATGGTTAGAGGGACAAACACCACGGACTGGTCTGGTCCAGAGGCAGGCAAATACTCCTCCAGTGCTGTGGAGCCTGCACAGAGCTCTGCAGGTGAGTTTCAAGCACAGGTGTGACAAACTGCATGGGGTGGTCTTGTTCTCCAACAAGACAATCAGTGTGGAAGCACCCTCCATGCACTGATGGAAGACTGCATGCACACACCAGCTGCAAACACTTGTCAGAGAAGTCCTGAGCTTCTGAAGCCCAGAGAAACTCCCACCAACAACCCAGTTAAGAGATGCATCGGGATTTGGAGGGCACATGGCAAGCCTGCCTTGTGAAAATGTATTATTTTCTTTATTTACACTATGGAGAAAGAGAATGATGGATAAGGGAGTGAGTTAAGGAACAGAGTAGGTTCCTAATATTCTTACTAGCCAAAACCCCAAGCCCCTCAATCTCTGTCAGAGACACAGAGGAGCCAGCTGGTCAAGAACTTCTTTCCCAATATGGTTTGAATTTTAAGCTCTTGAGTTTGCTCATCTGTAGCTGCCACTAAGAGCTGTCAGGGGTGAGGAATAACCAGGTTACACAGGCAGGGCATGTGCTGCTGGTCAACCTCTGCAGCAGGAAAACAAAGAAAGAGAGATCAGCCACTGAAACCTGGCTGTTTCTCCAGCATGAATGAGGCGTGGCCAAGGACTGGCTGGGCAGTCTCTTCTGCTCATGAACCACATGAAGAGCTGCTCTCCTCCTGCCTGTGTAAACTGCCCCCACTCCCTCCCCTCTGATTTCAGATGGTGCTCGTGTCTCACCTGCACAGGGCAAAAGGAATTTCAGAACAGCCTTACGGCAAACATGCCCCATCTAATGCCATTTATGCATTGTTAGCTCCCACGACTCCAAATGTCCCCGTGCCTGGAATGTGATATAAGTACATACAGCAGGGAAAAAAACCATTTCTGCAGACTGCATTTGACTTGTATCAAAATCCTAACGAACACCACATTTATTGTACTTTATTTACATGGTAGTCACGTATAATATAATACAATACAGCGTTCCATTTGCAGTGGTAGGCACTATGGGTTTTAAAATGTCACAGCTCTTCTCTGCTCCATCCCACCCTTCCTCCCTATGGATGTGAGCTCCCTGTTGTGCGGTCCCAGCGCTGCTCCAGTTTCCCTCTGAACCTGCTCTGGGATGGCTCTTCCCCAAAATCAGGTGAGAGAAGCTGCTTTCATGTGCCAACGTGGAGACTCCAAAACTTTGGTGGTCACAGACCACTGGCAGACCTCAGCACTTGGCAGGGGCAGTCATGTGCAGCCTCCTCACCATGCTTTGCACCAAAACACCGTGAAGGCAATGTGGGGCTGCAGCTGAGCTACAGACCCCTAGCACAGGGAATAGGCCACCCATGGTGATCACTGAGCACCATTTGGTCCTGCTGCAGTAAGACTTTAGGAAAACAGCTGTGAGTCTCCAAGAGGGATCATCCTCCTCCTCCTCCTCTGATCGGGCAGGAAGTGTCATGGGTGAAGAGCAAGGGTCATTTCTTCCTTTCAAGTTCACAGTTAGAGTTGTGAGGCACCAAAAACACAGCACTGTTTGCACTGAGGGGTAAATGCACTGCTGTTTGTGCGATGCCGTACTGCCAGAGAAAACAGGTTTTGGGGGCTGAGTTATCCGTGGCAAAGATGCCTTTTGCTGCCCCACCCATGGGCAATTCATTTGGGAAGAACTAAGATATGTTAGGCCATATGCAACTCTCTTGATGCCCCAGAGGTTTCTGCTTCTGATCCAAGAGCTGTGCAAACATCGCAAATAAAATTTACACCATCTGCTTCACCTCAATACCAATTGGCTTTTGTCTGGGTTCATACCCTTCTGGTGTTTGCTCTCAGCAATTACTCAAATGAGTCCTTTAACCAGTAGGAATACTGGGAGAGGCTGAGAATTTCAAGCATCTGTGAGAATATTCCTGGGAAGTGGAGTGTGAGTTGGAAGCCAGTGCTTTGGCTGTCCTGGAGCACAGTGTGTCCACTGACACTGAGCTAGGATCCTCTTACTCAATTCCTGATCACATACTTTTGAACTAAATATTTTTACTGATGAGGAAATTTCAGCTTAGGGAACTCAGGGAGCAGAAATATCCCCTGTGAGTTTTATGTCCATCCAGAACAAATCCCTGTGTATGAACTGTAAGAAAGCTTTTCCAGCTTCTCCAGACCACAGATGACATGCAAAAACGACCTTGCAAATATACTGGAGGCATTTTCTTGGTTTTCTCAGCAATTTGCAAGGAAGAAATAAAAGAGAAAATTAATGTATGAAGTTGCTATAAATTATTTGCCAAGTTGCAGCTGACAAGTTTCTTATTGCTTCTTGCCATATGCAGATACCAACTTCATCCAGAACAAGTCCAGCACTACAAACTGTTCAGGGTATGACAAAGCTTTTCCTTCTTAGGGTTGGACACCTTGCTCTGCCACACTTAATCTGAATAAATGGGGGAAACATCACAAACTCATCCCATCCCACAGACCCCATCCCTGAGGTCACTCCATTCATCAGAGAGTGGAGCAAAGCTTTGACAAGCAAAACAACATAAACACTACAAACATCAAGAAGTCCTACTCTGGCAGCCATCTAAATGGATTTCTCTGTCCAATCAGCTTCTCCTGAATTCCCTGTGTCTTTCAAGGACCAAGAGATGCTTAGAGCCAAGCAGCCAAGTCAAGACTGAAGCTGAAAGAAAAGCAGTCCATGTTCACACTCTGCCCCAGGAAACACCAGTATTGCTGCTGGGCAGGCACAGCCTCCTTCTGCTCCCCTGAACTCAGGGAACAGACAATGGCCACAGATTTTACTTGGCATCACTAGTTAATAAAGAAGTACCTCATGTCTAAGAACTGCTGAAAGGCCATTTTTCAGCAAAGCAATTGTATTAAGACTCAGATTGGCTAGAAATGTCAATGGAATGATAGAGAACATCATTTGCAGCCTAGAAGTTATAGATTTAGGGGATATAAGCAGAACAAACTGTAACATTTGGAACATATGTAAAACTGAGTGAGACCTGCTGGCATGCCAGGCAAATTTAAATGCCTCTCAGAAACTCTAGATACCTTGTATTGACTTGGTAGAGCCAAGCTGTGCTTTGCCATTGGGGGAAGCAAGAACTGTGGCTAGAGAAAGCAAGCTGATGGTCAGTTTGGAAGAAAACACCCACAAACCATGGGTCTGGTGGAGGAAGGGCTATCCAGGAGCACAGAAGGGTGGATAATCCTTTCAGAGACACCGAGTGGCTCAGTTACAATGTCCTTTCCTCCTCAGATCAGTCTCAACCATCAGATAAGCATGGCTGAACCTGGCTCACACCAAAGGTTCCCATCTTAATAAACTGCTGCCTATTTTCCCACCAATTCTATCTTGGCTGCCAAGAAAACAGGTGAGGCACAGCAGCAGTGTGGGGTGCTGGGAGAGGTGAACCCAGACTTAGTAAGAAAAGCCAGAAGCCCTATTGCAAATGAGAACAGGTCAGTATTATTGCTTGTAATCAGGGGTTCTCTGCCCTGTGCACAGGAAGCTTGTGAGCTTTGCACATATTAATCAGATCTAGAGAGAGAACAACAACAAACCTGCTCCTGTCTGCAAACACAGTTCACATGAAATTAGGGGGATAGATGAGCACAGCTGCATTTATAGGCAGAGCAGGAGTAAGTCTGGAAACCCTTGTGAATAAAAAACAAAGCTGTTATCACATCAGTCCAGTGAAGCATTTGCATGTGTCTTTTATACTGACAATTCCCCACATCACCTGCCAAGAATAAAGCAAACATCACACCAAGAATGCCAAAGTCTGAAGAAAATACCAAGCCAAACACACCCAGCTGTGACAAACTCTCATATGGCAGCAACAGCTGTGGCTGGCTTGGGGCTAAAGCTTCACAGTGCTGGTAGGTTTCAGGTTGTTGTGGGTTGGCTGTGGAGTGAAACTGCTGGTTGTGAGATGGAGTTGCCTTTCTGTGTCCCAAGACCTCATTTACTGGGAAAAAAAGTGAGTCTGTCTGAGACACAAAGGTGAACCTTAAGCACATTGCCTCCACTGCAATGTGATGAACATAAAACTCTGATGGGGATAGGAGGGGGCTCAAATCACATTCATTCCCTTCATTTAACTTTTTTTTTTTTTTTGCAAGGCAAAAGAAGTAAATGCATCTCAGCCATTTGGAAATACTCCAGTCACGTTCCAAATGTCTGCAGACCATCAGTTCAATTTGGAAGCATTTTGAAGTGTAGCTAAGTCAGATAATGGAAGCTAATTCCTCTCTGCATCTTTCCCTTCTCACCTTCTGAGCAAGGTGAGACCCAACCACGATGAACAGCAGCAGCATTGAGGAGTTTAGTGCATCTCAGAGGGGAATGGCAGAGGGAAGTCCCTGTTATTGAGCTGAATTGCCAAGAATGGAAGGTTTGTGATGTTCAAGTGATAATTCAAGTGATGGACTTTTCAGTCCCACTCTACATCCAAGATGTGCTGGGTAAAGTCAGAAAAATGGATGATTTCTATCTGTACTAAAAGAAGGTTCTGGAAATGCATCACCTTGTTAACAAGGATGCAAAGAAAACGATTCCAGTGTCATCTGCACCAATTTTAGATTGGGGTCCCCTTTTGATTCCACTGGAGCTATTCCAAAGTGGGATCTGAGCAAGGGAAAGGAAACCCCAACCTGAAGCCATGCAAGGCAACTGGTCAATCCCAGAGAGACTGCAGAATCTCAAGTAGTTTGTTTTTCCAAACATCCCATTCCTTAGCAGACAGCCACATGGGGAACACAGTGCTTGAAAATGCCAAAAGAACATTTCTGCTGAGACTGAGGCCTCAACAAACCCCTGAATTTCAATGCCCTTGAATATGAAGAAACAATTTCCACCACTGGATCTGGACCACACAGCTCAGAGTATGCCCCTGTTTCTGTTCCTGGGAATGGGCATTTTTCTAACTCCATCCTTGTTTTTTGAGTTTCCTGCATGGTTAAGGCAGTTGCAGGATGGAGGTGAAGTGCTGACAGGTGCAGGCCCATAACGCAGTTTGGGAAGAGGGAGGATGTCTGACACTCTTCCTTTGTTATTCTGTAACAAAAATTGGGTTGCAGGCAAAAATGGCTTGTGGTTCTGAAATCAGAAAGAAACCAAAATGCCTGCTGGTGTGGATGAAGGGTTTGGTCTGTGTATTTTCTTTCAACTAAAGCTCTGTTCTTAAATCTGTACCAAAGCACTGACAACAAAGCCCTTCACGATGCAGGCATGAGACCTAACCCTGGAGGAAAAAAAAAAAGAAAAGAGTGGGATGGGGGAAAAGATTTTCAAGAGTTCCATTATCAAAAGAAATAAAATAACAATCATGCAGGAATTTCAAGTTACAGCTTAGAAATAACATAAGTAACCCCGTTCAACTGCATCTCCCACACATACTAAGAAAAGAGATCAAATGAAAAAAGTAAAGAAAAACAAAAATGAAAATGTTATGTGCCCTGGAATCCTGTTTCTATAACTGTGGTCAAGGGAGACTTTTGACTGTAGCAACAAACCACAGCTCATGAACACTGGGAGTTTGTTTTACATCATACCAATCAGCATGCTATTCTCCTTCACCTTGGACTTTCAGAGGGGAAAATCATGAAATTGTGAAAGGGGTTATGAAATTTCAAGCAATCAGGCTTTTAGAAAGGTTCTATTGTGTGACATTTGTGTTTGAGTCTGAAAGTATGTGTATAGTATAAAATTATGAGCTAACATTTGGAAAGACAGCAGTCTAAGTAATAAATCTGCAGAATGAAGAGAACTGTACAGAATGATTTCAAAGGCTTATACTTGACAATTATATATATATTTTATGAGACAGTTATGCACCCTGTGCCTTTTCTGAATTCACTGTTTTATGGATGCAGTATCTCTATTTTAGCAGACAGGATATGCTAAACCAATATAATGGTCTAAAAAGCATCATTTACCACCCAACATAACAATGGCACTGCATAGCTTAATATTTTTTTTTCCTTAAACTCCTTATCAATTGAACGATTCTTAACATGGCTGAAACCCAAGAATTAAATATCTGCAATTACAATATCTGTTGAATATTTGGCACAATGGAGTTTATTTGATACACCCTTTTTTCCTGCCCTTATTGTTGCTGAACATGTAATTCTGTGCATAAGCTGCAAGCACACGTATAAATTCAATCAAGTGGAAGCAGTTTGATACTCCACACCCATGTTGCAAAGCCTGGATAAGAGCAAAGTCTGCTAAAATGTGCTGAACATGAGTGACAAGTTATCAACCCTCTGTAATTGTGCCAGCTCTGGGGTGTCCACTGCAGCAAGGGACAAGGACTTGGAGAAGATCAGCCCCTCTGCCACCTGCATGGAAGTGACATCCAGCATTTGACTCAACATGCCAGGTTACTCCTCTAAACATCCTCAAGTTCACAACAGCTTCGAAATTCACACAAAAAAAAGAACTTTTAATTATGATGCTAACCCTTAAAGCCCTTCTGACATTTAGTCCATCGGAAACAAGTCTGGTTCCTGGGAAAAAACCTCATCAAATGCCACCAATTTACATTGCTTCCCAGCAGGAATGTTTTGGAAAATAAAAATGTGCATACGAAATAAGCCTGACCCCCACGTTTCTTGTAATCAGATGAAAGTTTCCCCATGGTTTTTGCAGGTTCAGGTAAGACTGCACTGCAGGAGCCAAGCCAAAGCAGCTCCTGCATGGATGCTTTGTGGGGAGCTGAATGGAAGTTTGAGTTGCTCAATGCTGGCCAGCCTCTGCTCCCATAACCCAGCCTTCCAGAGGGACACTGTTTCCACATGTACAAACAAAATGTGGCATCCAGGAGAGATTATTCCATCTTCCTCACATGGCTTCCACTGAAAGTCAGTGGAATTTCTCAGGTGAAAAATAAAAGACCAATTGTGAGAGCTGAAAGATTAAGGTCAGTATTCCTCTCATCTTGTACACACACACACGCACACACACACACACTTTAAAGAAAACATCCACCACACAATTTCTAGATTGCAAATTATATATATATATATATCTTTAAAAACTGGAGAGAACATCAACAGCCTCTCCACATATATATGTATTCACTGAGTCACATAGAATATGAAAAAACTATATTATGTAAATCATCATATTATCTATAATTCTCCAACAGACAATTGTTTTTATAGAGACACAGTGCATTCATTCTCTTTTTTAAAAACATATTATGTGTCTTCATTGGCTTGGTAGCATATTAGAATGAAGGCGTATGGATAAAAAATGCAGAGGATTAAAGAAACCCCTTGAGTCACATTAAGTTTGGGTGAATTAAACAGGATCCTTCCCCAAACTAGCATAAATAAATCCTCCTCATGGAAAAGTGTCAGCGATTTAAGGGTTAACATATACTCGAAAATAATTTCAAAAAAACATCTTATTAGAGGACTACACAGATAAGTATTTGGAACTCATCCCCCTTTAAAAATGACAGCACGTTTGGCAAGTGTGAGCAAATGTCTTGAACTCTACTGGGTTTGAGATCTGAGCACGGTTATTCACAGACAGCCACAAAGCTGCAATCTGTGAATAAGCCTGGCCTGGAAGGACTTGGATACCCCTGACAGCATCAGGGAAGGTTTCCAGCAGCTTTCAAGGAATTTATGGTGGACTCGTGGCTGGTGACAGAGTGTGACTGGTGGAAGGACTCCAGCACCGCTCCCTCTTTGCCATCGCGGACGCAGCAGGTTGGAGCAGCACCCAGCCTGGCCAGCCCTGCCGGGCTCCACACACCCCATCTCAACTGGGAAAGAACCTATTGCTGTTATCAGCTTGCTGTTATCACCTTGCTTTCTCTACACCTCGTGCCAAACTCTCCACTGAACCTCTGCAGGTGGCCCTCCTTGGAAGCTCGTACTGTCACCAAAGGGGCTGGTGCCCAGCCACAAGGGCTCCCTGCCTTCTCCATCACCCCACAGGATGTCACAAGTGATCCCATCAAAAAAGACTCTCTTCTCAAGAATCCTGGCTGGGTCTGACTTTGAGAAAAAGACAAAAGTTTCCTGTGTTGCCGTTGCTGTTTTGCAGTTGTTTCTTCTTTCATTCGTGCTCTCTCCTTGTTTTTATTAAAAAGGACCCTTGTATTATTAATATAGTTCACTCCTCCACAGTCACTATAAAACAGACTCCATATTTTCACACCACTCATGATCTTCAAGGTTATAGATAAATTTTGTCCTATGTGGTTGATTTTGGGGCACAGAGTCCCGCCCCAGATTGTCTAGGGTGAGAGTAGAGGCAAAAAACTCACTAGTGCTGAGACCACCTTCGTGGTTCTTGATGTATCTTTTATAGTTTTTCCTCAAGCACTGCCAGGTGGTGGTGTACAGGATGAATGCAAAGGACTTGAGGGCAATAGCAATGCTGACATACAGGTATCTGTAGACCACGTTGTCATACAGTGCACAGGCTCCTTGCTCTCCACAGAATGTGCTCCAGAACAGACACGTGGAGTCAATCCCGGCCCCGAAGATCAGCGGAGGTGGGATAAAACCTGCCAAAAAAAGAAAGACAAATCATGCTTCTATGATCCCTGTGATAAAGAGAGAGGACGTGACTGCAGTGAGTGGAAAGAGGGTACTTTATCAAGGCTAATAGTCCCAGCTGCAGCCTGTGATTCTAATTTTTGAAGTTCTACATCAACCTGAATGAAGTTTGTGGATGAGCTTTTAGCTTGGACTTAACGTCTGTGGAAGCGGTGTTACATCCTGCTGATATCAACATGCAGCAAGAATCTTATTCAACTCTGAGTGGCTTTTATTAAGCTTCTTGTTTTCCTAATGAGCCTAAGTGGAGGGGTAAATGAAAGAGGAGGAGGACAGCGTTCCAGCTCATTCTCTATAAACTGGCAATTCTGCACTTTAGAGTGTTGCCCTGAAGGATCTCATAGCATTCCAGTTCAGCACCTAAAATCAGCCTCGTCACTGAGATCCAGTTTTGAGCTGTACCCTGACAGCAAAACATAGCGAAAGGTTCTCTCTGGATCTAAGGAAAAGAAACAATAGCCCCTAATAGATGTCAAAGATGCCATCAGGAAAGAAGGGAAAATTTCAGAGTGCCATTAAATGAAATATCACAGCAGGATTCTCCCACAGCCACTGCAGCTAACTACCGATGAGTGTTCCTCAATCATAGTTTGCAGAAGAGCTGCAATCTTCAAGCAAAGTAATCATTCCAATCTCATTTAACTAATAAAAGAAATGTTTTTCTTGTCTACTTTCCCTCATCCTGCAGGGACACTGCAGCAACCCCCCATTTCCCATTAGCCTGACAGTGATTAGGACATCCACGCTCCAGCTCTGCGCTCCCCAGCCAGCGTGTGCAGCACTGGGAAGAAAATGTGAACATTCTACATAATGTAACCATTCCTCTACCTTCTGCTGTATTTATGGGCAGAGGCTAGAAGCAGATAAACCCTGAGAAAAGCCCTGATTGATAAAGCCACTGCTGTGCGTTAAGACAGTGAGCAAAGGAGAGCATTGCATCTGCTGAAATCCAACAGCAGGCAGGCACAACACCCTCCTGACAGTATCAATGCATCCGTAGGTGCTGTGATGCCTGAGACTCTATAAATACCTGTGACAGCAGACACAAGGACTGCAGTTTTTAGACAGGAAAGTGTTTAATCTTGGATCCAGTTTCATCATTAACCTGGATTTCCAGGCTTAAAAAAGATACCTTCCTTCAGCTTGTCACGAGCAAAGTAGTGACATTCATGACATGTATCCTAAGACTACAAATAAATTGGTTGTCTTCACTGTTCTCTGTGGTAACTGAGATCTCTTTATTTTATTTTCTTGATGACTGGAGCTCTGCAGATTTTGTTTGATCTTCTTTATATGTTGGTAAATGCAGGAATTAAGGAAGGTTATATGGGCTTTTGGTACTCATTTGAACCAGTCATTAATAGCACAAATGTAGTAAATAAAACCAGATGATAAAAAAGCAAGACAATCTGTTTGTTAGAAATACTCGTTCCAGGCATCATATCTAAAAACCTATCTATGTTCTGGAAAAAAATATCAGCACCAGCTCTTTGTTCATCATTTCAATGATTGGGAAATCCAGGCTGGGTTGGTTCTGCTTCAAAGTTAAAAGGCACTTTTTTAGTTGAAACCTGTGAACAACCACACACTCAACCTGGATTTAAAAGTTCAGTTGGGTCCTGCCACAGAGAAGCAAGAGGCTGTGCTGCTGACTGCAGTTTGTGTGCCCAGCACTGCTGGATGGCACCTCAGGGGTAATATCCAGATCTGGCAGTGACTGAGGACCCACATTCTTTCTGTAATAACAGAAAACCACATTTGGATCATAATTTTGAGGTTTGAGTCCCTACTTGTTAACATGCTGAGAGATGTTGACACAAAGCTTTGGAGATGTGCAGGCTGAACTTCAGGGAGAGCTGCCATCCCCACCTGCTGGCTTCAGCCTGGTGTCCACGACAATTTGGCCTGGAAAGCGCTCCTCACAAGACTTGAGGAAGGACCTAAACAGGGTTTCAAGGGAAACCCCTTGAACTCCAAAGCTACTCCCATGTGAATGCAGTCATGTGGAAAAACTTTTAGCAACCAGTGAGTATTTCAGGTTGTTTTCAGCAGAGGAAAGGACGAGAGACACACAGGAGCAAGTTGGTGCTCAGAACCCCTGAGACAAGGGAGCTGAGCACTTGCACTGCACACCAGAAACTCCTCCTGAGAATGAAACACTGTAGGGTTTTGTCATGTTAGAATAAGAGGCAAACAACATGAGCTTGAAGGAAAAAAAATCTAAGGAAGTGCCCTGATAAGCAGAGGCTCTTCCAGGATGCATGGTGAACACCACCTGGAAAGGATGAATCCAGGATCTTAAAGGCCTGAAATTCTTTGCCATTCCAGACAATTCCATTCTGAACCTTTGGCTCCAATGGCACTGCTTTACTCTCTTCTCTGGGAAACTGCAGTAATGCTTTTACATGAAGACACTGTTAGGCTGCCCTCTCACAGCAGAATTCCTATGAAATGAGATAATATATGCAGGAGGATACCATGAGAATTCAGTCATGTTTCATGTTATTACAGTGAATATTAAAGAGAGTCAATCATGTTCTACCTCTTACTGCAAAGTGTTGCAAAAATTTCTGCTCTCTCTCTCTCTATATATATATTTCATAGCAGAAACTGTAGGGCTGCATAAAAAAAGGTGCTTCTGTCTTACTGAAATCTATTAGCAACGACTGCACCTTCGGGTCTCATACCTCCTGCATTTAATTCCCTCCTTTGGTGTAAGAAGCAGCTATTATCGCTGTCTTCTTAAGTCAAAGCTTAAAGGTGAACTGAAAAGCTTTTAAAATAAATCAGTAAAGCTATTCTCAAACCTCAGGTTGATAGAGGCACAATTTGGATACCCTTGCTCATATGGAAAAGTATCTTTCTCTTCATTTTCTGTGCGTTCCAGCTACATTGCTGATATGCTTCAGGATGTATTGTCTTATTTCATGGGAATCCCTTACTGACAGAGCAACATATAAAGATTTGAATTTAAATTCTCACTATGGCTTCTTTGCTGGAATGAAAAAAAGAAATCTGTTCAACTTAAGCATACATGTCTGAGCCTGGTTTTAGAGGAATTCGGAATGCTGCTATCTCAGGAGGCTTCTCTCTTTAGAAAGGGAAAAACAAAAGATAAAAATCCCTCCCCTTAAGTATTTTTCCTTTGGAAACAACAGCCCACAGCCATCCTCCTTGCACACTTGCCTGCTGAGACTCCACATTCAGCCAGTCACAGATGAAGTCAGGCCAAAACCCACGAGCAGCACCAGCAGCTTAAGAAAATGCTGTGTTTGCAAGGCTTGAACCAGAGCTGACCTGGGTCATCCCAGAAACTTCCCTTTGAGTTATCTGAGCTCTGGGTAAGTTAACTTGAGGGAGCTTTTTGTATTGCTGCAGTTACTTCACCAAAACCAATGGACATCTAATTGGCTTTACTGTAAACTGGTCTGGGAGCACTATTTCCTGTTCAGCTTACAGGAATAAGGTATTAAAAAAATAAGTAAAAAAATGAGGTCACTTATTCAAAGCAATGTCTGGCAGTGCTGGATTTTCAGTCCTGTGTCCCAGTGTCTTGCTGTAGCCTAAGAGATGGCACTTTAGTCTCCAGCTCATTCCTTTGGGATCAAGGGAGCCATGCAGGGAAGGTGTTCTCTGTGTCCTGCTAAAAAAAACTAAGTTCCACTCCCACAACATGCAGAAACCCTGGGCATGAGGTGGTCCCACACAATGATGGATCAGAGGATTATGCCCTGAACCACTGAGACTAATGAGCAAAAATAGAAGAGCTTTAAAATAGGAGCCACCTCTTCCAGAGGGGAAAAAAATCAGCTAGAAACAAGCAGCAGCCTGGTATGTTCCCTTTAATTCATACATGAGGAGAACATACTGGTCCAGAGGAGGAGCCATAGGCATTTTAATGGGATATTAACCCACAGGAGGAAACAAGGACTCAGCTTGTCTCATTTTCTTGGTTTCATTTCTGAGACACCCAAAGGAAGGGGCAAACTCACCATGTAACACAGGTCCTGTCCCTCAAAGGAGGGTGAAAATCCATATCCCTCTACTTCAGCAATATGCAGTACAGCAGTAATTCTGCAAGCTGCTGACACGTTATTAACAGCTACAGAATAGAAACTGGTTGTGTGGGACCATGGGAGAAACAGCCATTTCTCATGCAACACTGCATTTTCTTCCATTAGCACAACACAAATGGCAGGAAAAGTGTCTTCAGGAACCTTGATGTGACATCCCTCATGGAGAGGGCTTGGACCCCAGTGTGTCAGACCCCTCTCATGACAATGACAGCACTGCAAGGAGTAGAAATGAACTTCTGCATGTTAAAAATGGAGTGTTCCAAGAGGAAACAAAGGCTGGGAGAGAAGGACACACAACTTTTGTACCTACCTAGCAACCGGAGCAGCAGGAAAAGCACCCCCAGAGCGTAAGACTTGAGTTCAGGGCTCACGGTTCTGCAGGGAGGAGGGAGAGAGAGAAATCAATTCCTGTTGTTCTGCTTTGATTAACACACCCCGTGGCCATTCTGTGCTGTCAGCCAGGATGCCACCAGCACCTCTTCAAAAAGTCATTAATGGGGCTTTTCTTCTGCCTTCTCCTGAACTGCCTACAGCCCCAAAAGTAATTGCATTGGCGACAGGTTCAGGAATTAGCCAAGTCATTAATAACAACAGCTAATGTTGACATCAGATGTTTATAAGCTCCCCATCAAGTTTTCAAGGCTCCAGATGTTGAGAACTGGAGGGAGAGAAAACTTTTGGTTCTGAAACTCCCCAGACTACTGGGAACAAGAGAGGGAGGGAGACTGGTGGACCAAAGGTTCAGTCAGCCTGGTGATTCAGTGAGGACGTGCTCAACACCATTTTTCATGCACTTCATGACTTCAGCATGCCACTTTTTTTATCTTGGGAGGACACTGTTTGCAGTGGCTTCTGCTATGAACACAACCACTACTGCATTAAGTTATCCTTCAAAGGTGCTTTAAAAAAACACTCATGGCAGGGGAGGTTCTCTGTATAAATACACTGGAGGGGCATCAGCCAAAACTGATAAAGCAGAACCAGTTTTTAAGATAGCTTTTGAGTTAGAAGATCCTTCTGATCACCTGCCCTCCTCTCACACATTCATGGAGCATGTAATACCACACCATGACTTCTGCATGAAGCCTGTGACCTTGGGATGAATTTCAGCAGTTTCCAGGCAGACCCCCACACTTTTATATATAAAGCCTTTATGCTGAGAATTAAATGACCCTGGAAAAATGTTCCAATGGTTAAAGGGCTGGCTCAAACAGGATTCTGCAGTTGGGTGAGAAATGAAGGAAACAGAGCATTAAAAGTTTTTTTAAATGAAAAAATAGATTATCACATGGAATATTCCCAGTGGGCTTTTAACTGGTGGTGGTGTCCTTCTATCCACTTTTCTATATTTAAGACTAAAGCCGATCCCCATACCTTAGGCTGGAGTAAAAATTGCCACTTGGAGACATCTCCTCTTCTCACTGACTACAGCAGTGACCAAATGACTTGCTAAGACAAGACATTTAATTTGTAGACACTGAGTCAATTTTTAAATAACCATGGGAGCTGCCAGTGTCACTTGTCACTGCTCTGGACACCAAGGACACATTCATATGCCACAACTTTCTTTAAGCAATGGAAGATGGCAGTTGCAAGAGAGCACGAGGTGGTATCTGGCTCACAGCTCTCCACTGTACATTTGGTAGCTATCAGTGATTCTGAGTGAAGTTACAAATCTGGATGTGTGAATTGTTTATTTCCTACAGCTCTGAACTGAGTATGTTTAATCTTCCCTTTGCTTTTCTTATTCCCTGGTATTCTTCTTCCTGGCTTATCTCATTTGAAGGCAACACTAAAATGTCTCCATGCTGTATCCTAAAGGTGCTGGCAGCATCCTTGAACAAAGAACTCTTCAAACTTCAAATTGCTTTTGTCACAATATTTATCATGAGGAAATTTGATTTCCCTTTAGCTACCGGAGATGCAAAGAGAGAAATGAACTAGTAGGTGGAATATCTCATTTTGTATCCTGCAGGGAGACATGCCCTCACAGAGCTGTTCTGTCCAAAATCCACTCAAGAGTGTGTTTCTAATACAGACCTTATTGATTGAATTTTATTGGAATTTTCCAGGCAGCAGAATGGATCTGCTATTTATGCCTCTGGTTATTAGTCTCAGTAAGTGACAGCTTGGACAGCTAAGTAATTTTGGATAAATGTGGGCTTAGATATATATGTATATCATAAGGTGAAGTGTTCCATATGTCTGGAAATAACACAAGGTCAGTTATTTGAATAAGCTACTTTTGCCCACCTATTCACATTGGTTTAACTCAGACATGTCCTTCAGACTTCCAAGTTCCTTATGTTCTTGGACTTGGTCCAGGGTGAGAGAAGTTAACCTCCAGTTAGGGAGGTATTCACCAAAGCTAGCCTTAAATTTTTCCATGGTTTCTGTGGTCTCCAGACTATCTCAAAACGTGAGCCTAAGCCTCTCTCTAAGCCATTACATGCTGAGAACATGGGGTGGCAATTCTCCCCCTCTCCCGATGCAGCTGTAACCTCCTTACTAGCTGGATTGGAAACTGCACATCTGTATTTTCATGTTAATCCCAGAAGAACAACCCCTGCCACCATTCTCTGAAACATCCCTGCAGGAATCTTGTCCGTCTGGGGGTCCAGTTCCACCTCACTCCCAACACCAAAGGAGAGCTCGAGCAGCTTCTGTTTTCTCTCCAGCAGCTCCGTACTGCAGGCCCTGAACTGGGGCCACTCCTGGCTAACCCAGGCACTAACAAGTAAAAAAAGCGGCTTAGGGAAAAAACAGCTTGAATGGAGGTTGAGTTCCAAGTCATGGGTCAGGGGACAGTGAGTTTGGTGTAAAAGGCAGAGGCCAGGAGCTGTGTGGGACCCTCAGCTCCTCCCTGTGCCCTAGGGTGCCTCCAGCCCTGATCCCATGCCAAGACCCCACCACCTGGTGAGGATGGTGACTGGTGGTCCTACTTGAATGATGACTGATGCCCCCACCTGATGAGGATGGTGACCAAAGCCCTACCTGATGAGGACGGTGACCAAAGCCCCACCTGATGAGGATGGTGACTGAAGCCCCACCTGCTGAGGACGGTGACAGAAGCCCCACTGCTGAGGAGGGTGACCAAAGCCCTACCTGATGAGGATGATGACGGACGGTGTCTGTGCCATGGCCCCGATCATGCTGCAGACACACATCACACACAGGAATGTCAGGAAGGCCTCTTCGCACCCAGGGCTGGGGCATTTGCCAGGAACCACGGTGGCGTTTTCGGGAGGGACCGAGGTGAGGCACGAACAGCCACTGAGGTTCTGCAGAGGAACACAAGGAGTCAGGAGAAGGGAGAGCTCTGATCCCCACCGCTGCCCTCTGCAACAGGGCTTGTCAGCAGCAATGCCTAATCCTCTAATGGTCAATTAAATAACTCCTAAGTGCTTGTTGGAGGGGGGTTTGGAAAGAATTTCAGGAGCGTCACAGCTGACGCATGCTGCCAGCAAGGGAAAGCTGTCCCTTGGCTTGTTTCTTTTCTTCTGCTCCTTTCAAGTCTCTCCCATAAATGTCACAGCGACAAAATTATTACTGAGTTCTACCTCTTTGGAGGAGAATAAAGAAACAATCTGTGTCTCTGTGACAAGGAAGATTCCCCCCATTATGGTTCTAATTACTTTCTTATTTACCTCCGTCCTCTTGGCTGTTGCAATTAAACCGAAGTACATTAAATGCAGGCAAATCTGCAGCCCTGTTCTTGGCTGCAGGTTTGGAACCTGCTTCCAGCACCTCAAACCCTGGGCAGGAGCCACCCATGATGGGTGCTGCAGCTCACCCAGAGCTGAACCACCACAGCCTGGCAGCACGGATGCTGCTGGACTTCAGTGCACTCCAGGGCTAATAAATGACATCTGGTTCAGAGGGATTTGTGTTGAGCTAAAAGCTCAAGTCAAGCAAGATAAACTTTATCAATATATGATCAGAAGGAGGGTGGAATGACTGCATTTTGCTTTGATCTCTCCAGCAAGTGCAGGATGTGAAAAGAAGCTTTGTTTGCCAGTCACAGATTTAAGGATTTTTTTTTCCCTTATTTTCCAATTCGCACTCCTGAATTTCTGAGTGGGGGATGTCAGTGCAATTAAGGCACACAATACTACCAAGAAATCCCTTAATGAATACAGAAAGAAACAGTCATTAATGATTCATGGCTTGTCTTCACAAGCCCGCTGGGTTTGCAGGTCACGTGTCTGTATGAGCAGTAACGTCATAAAATATAACATATTGAAAAGCAGCTCAATCTCCTCCCCTTCTCCTCTACCATGTGCAAGCAGAAATTCCTTTGCTTTTCTGCCAAAGGGGTCCCCTTAGGACCATACAAAAGCACACTTTCTGGTTCACTGCCTCCAAAGATAAGGATCAGCAGGGATGCTACTCCAACCTTTCTGACACCAATCTCTTTCTTCTGCACAGGAGTCAAATAATTTTTTTTCCAATTAAGTGCACAGAGGACAAGAGAGACTGTGGTGCAGAACTCTAGGAGAGCTGGAGCAGACATGCAGGTGCCTTTCTGCTGGCAAGCAGTAATTAAAATAACAAATTTCTGTGCTGTGAGTTAGAAGCTGACACCTGAAGGCTCCAGAATGGTGACAATTAGCACCACTGAGGTGGTGTTTGCACAGACAACAGGAATTTGTAGCTCCTGGCTCTTACCGCAGTGCATTGCTAGCCACCAGCCTGGACAAGGCCCTGTGGATCAAAACTCATGTAAGTCTGGAAAAGTATGTACCTGCTCTGAATAACCCTTGGACAAAATTCCCACCACAGCAAACACACAGAATTGGGTGTTTATTTCCCATGGGCTCTCATCAAGGGACAGAAACTACCTGTTTCAGGCAGTGGTGGGGCAGACTGTCCTCCCACCGGTGTGATTTTTTCACAAAGCACAAGGAAGATCTTACCTTCACTGCCTGAAAATTCGTCCCTCAATCTGCTTTTTTGACCACTTTGCTTCAAGGTGCTGGCCTGAAGCAGTGTGAGTGGTTTGTACCAACTACCTCAGCTTGCTTAGCACTGCACCTCATCCTTACCTGGGAGATCTCTGATCTTTTATTACTGACACAGTATGCAACTCACAGACATCAAACAAGGAAACATCAAAGATGGAGTTATAACTTTGTCCTGTGGAGAGGAAATTTTTTGCTACCTGTGCCAAACTTCTGTAGATCCCCTTGTCTGCAACCCCACTGCATTCAACCACTTGTTATCAGAACGTTCTGCTGCCCAGCAACCTGCACACCCAGACTTATGTGTGCCTGTGAAGCTACACAGATACAGAGTTTACACCTTTAACAACATCCTGACTTTGGTGTGATTATCCATGCAAATTATCTGTATTTTTAATTACTCATTTTTTAAGCTCTGGCTCTGACAGGGAAGGGACAGGCTGGTATTTCAATGCACAGCTGTGAGGTGCCAGCACAGTAACTCCAGGCTGGAATTCATGTGTCTCCAGCCAAAATCCTGAGAGAGTCAATGGCATCAAACAAACAAGATGCACAGTCCAACACGTGGTATGCAAGGGTCACTCCCAGGAATGGCTTGAAAGAAAAGTTCTTGGGGGTGCCAGAGCTCTGCCTACCAGCACTCATATTCCTATGGCTTTTTGGATAAGTGCACCTCTGGAATCAGCTCAGTAAGAGAGAAGGAATGAAAAAGAAAAAAATACCTGAGCTACACATTGCTTTTAGAAATTGTTCACAAAGGGAAAGTGAAGAGAAGCAGTCAGAAACGTAAAATGTAGTAAAGTTAAATAAAGCATTCAGAGAATTTTATGTCCCAGTAAAAGGCAACCCTTGCCTCATCACAAGCACATAACATTCACAAGACCCTCCAGACAGGTCATTACCTGGATTATGGGTTTAAAACTTGGTTTGGCAATTTGGCTTTGCCTCAAGGCCATTGCATGGCCAAACTGGTCCATAATTCTTGATAATGCCCTTTCCGGCAGATGCTATTGCTTCACCAATTTGTGTTCAAAATGTTACTGCAAAAAACCCCCACAAAACAAAAGAGATGAGAAGAACTCCAAGGAGGACAACAAAATGGTAAAATAAGAAGGAGTGAGTAAGAGAAAGCATGAGGGAGAATGAGTTTTTTGCTGAGAGGTTTGCTCTTGCAGAACACAAGGTCAGGCAGCTGCAGACTGAAGGGGCAGGGCTGAATTTTCATTACCATGCTCCTTCCAGAGGAGTCAGAGCTTTGCCCTGCACTGCACAGCGAGGAGATCGCTCCCAAGCTCCAGCCACACACCACCACCAGCTGTATGCTTGCTGAAGGCTTGGTGATCTGGTGAGACACAATTCTGTGTGCCTGAAACAAGCTGGTTTCTTGTTAAAATCATCCTGCTGCCATCTCAGGTGTTGACTTATTGGGAGGAGGAGGAAGAAGAGGGCAGGAGTTAACACCTTCACGTGCCACATGTTGATGTAGATCCTTGCAGGGCTGCTGAAAGCTCAAACTGTGGTGTTTCAAAGGGATGCCTGCATCTCTGAGGCTGGAGAGGGAATGGAGGAGACAAGATGTTTAAGCAGGACAAGCTCACAGGTGATGTGGGTGGGGAGGCTGCACTGCCAGCTGCAAGTCTCTGCTCAGCAGCACTCACATGTGCTTTGTCTCCGGGGCAGGAAGGGAGGTTTGGTATCTCCTCAAGGAGGAAGGATGAAGCCATGGAGGGATAATTGCACGTGGTGAGCGCTGATGTGTAGGCACAAACAGTGCCTGTGACCAGGCTGACCCCCAACAGACTCCACACAGCCTGGCACAGCCCCAGGCAGCGAGCAAGGATGCAGGAATCCCACCAGTCCCCACCCACAGGAGCAGCAGGCATTCATTTTCAGTGTAACCCAGAAGACATTAACATTTCAGCAGCAAAAAATGAAAAAGCTGGCTTTTAAGATATTGTTAAAAATTCCCCACATCTTCTTTATACAGAGATAGTTTGGTCTTTACGAGTTTTCTAAGGGAAAAAAACTCTTAGAGAGAACTGAAAAATGCAGAGTGTCTTTGGATGGAAACTCTGCTCCCCTGACAACTGCTCTTGCTGCTGCCTCAGAGCAAAGCAAGGAAAGAGAAATAAGCAAGGGGAGTTAAAGGAAAGCTTAAACAAGGGTGAATAAAACCAGGAACTGCTCACAACTGTCTAGGAACCAGATTCAGGGAAAGAGCAAGAGGAAAAAGACTAAAAGGGTTGGGCAGGGCAAACATGGGCAGGTGGAGAAGAGGGGAGATGAGGATAAAAGAGAAGCTGGTTCCTCAGCTCTCCCTTCTGGGCTAGGGATCTCTTGCAGAGAATGTGTTCTGCCACTGGACACCTGGGCAGATCTCCTATCACATTCATTCCTTGCTTCCCTGCTGAGGAGGAAGACCAGGGCAGGAAGTTGTGAGATCCCTGCTCGTGGGTGACCCTGGCAGCTGCTGCAAGAGTGGGCATTTACAGAACAGAGTGAAAAACAACAGGGGCTCAGGCCCACCAGAGGTGTGAGGTCAGCTNCTTGCAGAGAATGTGTTCTGCCACTGGACACCTGGGCAGATCTCCTATCACATTCCTTGCTTCCCTGCTGAGGAGGAAGACCAGGGCAGAAGGTTGTGAGATCCCTGCTCGTGGGTGACCCTGGCAGCTGCTGCAAGAGTGGGCATTTACAGAACAGAGTGAAAAACAACAGGGGCTCAGGCCCACCAGAGGTGTGAGGTCAGCTTTTGGGGGTGCAGCCACTGGCTGTAGGTGAGCTACCCTACCAGACATGCAGGAACCTCACTCACTTGAGCTCCCAGAACCTTTCCTACAGGTGAGAGGTCCCCAGGAAAGGCCACTCACCGTGCTGCTGCAGCCAGCAAAGCAGGCAGATAAGTATGTGACCCCATCTGCCCCACACACTGGAGTGAAGGAGTCAGTTTGGCATTCACAGTTGTTATTGCACGGGGAATATGGGTCCAGAGATGAGGTTGGAGTTGAGCTGTAAGACAAAGAGAGAAAGAAGTTAATGGACAGTGTGGTATCAGCCAGCTTTTCCAACTGTTGCCTCAAAGATGCCTTTGAGTGGGATAGTTAAGGCAAACACATTAAAAAAAGCAGTGGGCAGGCTAGCTGGGCTCCAGCTCTAAGAAATCCAGGCTGCAGCCTCTCCTTGGAGACTGAAATGCTATGGCCACTATCTCCCTGCAAAAGAGAATCTAATGCAAGGCTTCGGCTGCTCTGTTACCTCAACAAGAAGGCTCAAGGAAACACAAAGAGATGCTGTGGAGATTGCTCTGTGTTTTTCTGCAGCACTGTAAGGAGCTGACAGGCTGATGCTGTCATCTAAAGAGTTGCCACTGCATACAGGAGCACTCAGGAAGAAAATACCAAATGACTCTCTCCAAGTCCTGTGAGTGCAGGACAAAACAGGTTTACGTGGGCCTCACTTCTCACATTAAAATGAGCCTGCAGCCAAAAACACTCTCTCTTCACCATATCTGTATTTCCAGGCATCTAAAACCTGGTTCTACAGATTCCTCTCAGGCACTTAAATCAGTGTACAGAGCAGTGCATGTCCCTTACTGCCAGGACAAACCAGACCCAATGCTACAGAGGTGCCTGTGGGTACAGACTCAGGTCTGGCACCTTTTGATTCAGTTTGACTGAATTTCAGATTTTAGTGAAACTCTGTTATCATCTGCAGATACTCAGGTCTCTCAGTGGTGAGCGGCATGGAAACATCCCAGACTAAGAGCCCACACAACACTGCCTTCTCTCTGCTTGTGCTATGGCTGTCTGAAGGGCAGCACTGCCTGTTGAGGACACTAACATGGATTTATGTTGGAAAAGCTGCCTGAAATTCAGTGGACTCACTTGTTTCCATAGGGAACAGTAACCCCTGCCACAGGTCCTGTGTCACAGCCCAGGAACAGGAAGGACACGTAGCAAGCTGTGGACACCAGGTTCACCAGCATGGCCATCCTGATGGCTCCCAGAGCAGACAGGCTGAGCTTCTTCACCAAGAGGCCACCCAGGAATATGCCCAGACATGCACATGGGATTGCTGTCATCCCTGCAAGAGGAAAAAGCAGTTAGCAAGGCCCAGTGAACTACACTGTGACAGGGTTGAACTCTCCAGCAGCCAGAGCTGTGCATTGGCATCAGGAAACCTTGCAATGCCCAACTGCTGGAGTAGCACCAAGCTGGGGTTGCCCAAAAAAAGGAACAGATGCAAACAGGCATGCTGCCTTGCATAGAGGAACCAGGATCTTCTGCCAGTTCTCATCCAGGCTGGGGGGAATGCCAGACTTGCTGAGCTTGGCCCAGCCTGACCTGAGCAGCAGCAAATAAAGTCAAGAATTTTCGGAGGTGTCTGGAGGCTTTGGATGAGCCCTGCTGGTGCGACTCACAGGAGTCTGATCTTCAGAGACTAGGCAGGAGCAGCATTTGAAAATATGAAATCTCCCTAAAAGAATTTTCTTTAACTGTGAAATGCAAAAATCACTGCCAGAAGTCACTCCCTTTCCAGCACAGACAGAAATTACCACACTATGCTTGTTTGGGATCGCTTTTATCCCTTTGCTGCCAGTTACACTCCAGATCCACCGCCTGAACTGCGCTTAGGAGAGAATCCCAGTCCTGGCATTTCTAGACTCCCTTAAACACCATGTGAGAAATCTGATTACAACTTTGTTTAAACGAGTTGCTGTAAGAAACACGGAGGTATCCAAGTCTCCTTTCCCACTGTCAGGTCAGAAGCAGGATGTGCTCTGGCTCATGGGTAATCCCCTCTTTTCTGGCCACCCAGCTGCACTCACATGCTGACTGCCTAGCCAGCTCCCACCAAACAGCTTTTTCCTTCTCCCACTGGGTCAACAGTGAAGTTACTTTCCTTTGCCAAGCCTTTAATTTTCAGGAAAGATGGAATTGTCTAACAACTTCGAAAACCTCTGGCCTTCTGTCAAATTGTATTAAAATTCACTAGCAAATTCCTGGGTTGCTGGGGGAGGCAAGGCTGACTGCAGGGGATTGTTTATTTTGGAAAACCAGGCCAAAACCAGAAGATATCAATGAGTTTAATAGGGAAATAAACAACTGTCAGGAGAGCAGCTTGCAAACTCCTTGTTATGATATGAAGATCCACCCATTTCCTGATGTCCCAGTTTTTGACAGATCACTGCCAGCTGCCCATCTGGCAAGCTGTGGTCGCAGATCATCCAAGATCAACTTGCAGATATCTTAATTGGGTGCTGCTGAGAGAAGGGCTGTCATAAACAAATGGCTGGGCCTGCCTGGGACGAGCAGCAGCAGAAAATAAATGAATATTCTGCCATCAGTGTCCTGACAGGGAACAAATGAACACTGAGAAATGTAGAATGTGAAATCACAGCAGCATGGAATGGTCAGAGAGAAGGGACATTTGAAAGACGACCAAGCTGCACTAACTCAGGTACTTGAAGTGCTCATTGCAATCTTGTCATTTCCAGGCCAAGGGGAAAGCAGTGACTACAGGAGACACTGGGCTTCCTAACCCAGACTGAGATGGGCTGCAGAACTGTGGGGAACCAGAACCGTGAGACAAGCAGTTCAATGGGCCACACTATCACTTGGAGAGCAACTGCAGTCTTGGGCAACCAGACAGCCCATTTCTGCTGCTTCCAAGGCTCCCACAGACTCTCCTATCCTGGCTGTCCCATATTGCTTCCCACTCAACAGGCTGGGCCACAGGGGAAGTGATGGCAGCAGAATGCAGTGGAGACAGGATGCTGGAGGTCTGCTCTGGGCCCTGCAGCCATGGCACAGCTGAAGGTCAACCCTCTCACTCACAGACACATTTCCACAAGTCAGACAAGTCACTTCTTGGGCAGCCTAAGCAGCGAGGCAGCAGCAGTTAAACACCTTTAAATCCCTTTGGAGGCCAGAGGTGCAGTGTCCCCCTGGTTACTCACCCAGGAGCTGGTTGGCAGATGAGGTGGTGAGGTTGAACTGCTGCTCCAGGTACTTGCCCAGGAAGGCGGCGAAGCCGGCCACCACCGCGATCTCCATGCAGGCGGCCAGGATGATGCAGGTGAACACGGGGTTGGAGAGCAGGTGCTTAGTCACTTTGGGGATCACTAGAAGAGAGCAAAAAGGGAGAGGTGTTTTTGTGTAGACTTTACTTGAGGTGCTGGAGGTGCTTTTCTCCTCTTCTGAAGGGTACACTCACTTCACATCAGGAGTAATTTCCTGTTCTGCACAGACAGGCTGCTTGAAATGTGGGAACACCAGAACAGTGCCACTTAAAGATTCAAGAACCAAGAGGGTGCAAAAAGAAATCACCTGTGATTGTTTAATCTTACAGATGATTTTGAAAATTGGAAGAATGAGAAAAATTTCCAATATTGCTTTTTGTTTCCCCCATAGGGAAGTCAATCAAAACCTGGTGTGCTCTTTCTTCCCCTTCGCCTTTCCGTACCTGCTCCCCATGAGCAAAGCTGAGCCAGCTGACAGGTGCCATCAGTGCTGTATTCAGCATAAATCCTTGCAAGCTTTCAGACACAAAGCAACCCAGCTCACATCTGGCTTTTCCTTCTCCTGCCATCCAAATTTGATTCATTTTCCTATTCCAAACTGGCTCGCTCACTGGTCACCTTCTTGCAGCGCATGTGGGTCTTTTCAGCAAGCTGCAACTCTCAGGCTTAGCCTGGCCCATGGATCCCCATGGCACAAGTGTCCTCCTGCCTGGGACAGGCTTGTCAGTCTGTGTGTTCTCACAACCTAAAGCTTCTCCAGACAACCAAGGCATCCCATGTAGACCCTCCCATCCTTAAGAGGGTGGAAGAGGATGTGCTGAGCTGTTCACTGTGTAGGACACACACGTGTAACCCTGGTTTCATGATCCCTTGGCTCTCCCCTTCCAAATCATCAGTGTCTAGAGTCCCCTCTCCTCCAAGCCCATCTCAATTTCCCATAAGGAAACAAGAGTTACCCTACAAAGGGAAATCTGTCTAATGAATCAGATTGCACGTTTTCTACTCCAGCGAGCATTTTAATTATTGTAGAGATAACACAGCTTGAAGAGGAGAGCATCCCAGTACAGAAGAGAGCCTTGCTTTGTCTCAATACCTGATGACTAATTTCTCCCTGAATTAAATGTGAAAATCATTAAGTTTGAAAATTACCTTGAAGTAGTGTAGTGAAGCCTCAATGGACCCCTATTTGCATTTTGAAAATCCATCCCCCAGATTCCCTGTGGTGCACCAGGGGCTGGCAGATGATGTTTCTCTGGTGCTGGCTTCTGTTTTCCCTCAGGGATTTTTTTGCACTGGCCTCAGCAGAGAATGCACAGCTCTTTGTCAAGCTCTGCTTGGGTGCCCTTGGCTCTTTCTTGGGGACAGTGGAAAAAGGGTTATAATTAGGTTCGATCTAACCTTTTTGGAAGAGGTCACTTCACTGTTTCTGGTCTCTTTATATCAGAAACATTTCTCCAAGCTGTATAAAATTTCTCCTTCCTAAAGATTTACTGAACATAATTAAGGTGCAAGAGGCATAGCAATTTTTAGCAGAATGGGTGAAAAAAGAAAAGAAAAAAGGGGGAAAAATACTGCGTGGGAGGAATAGGGATGGGGGAATTCAGACATGGATAAATTTCAGAAGCCACCTGCTGCTTCCTTCAGTTCTTTGGTGGCCACCTACAGAATTTCCCCTTCTTGCCAGGAAAAATACAGAAAATGAAAAGGTGGACTTGGCAGTACTGAGCTTGAAAAGCCATATTTAAGGTATTAATGACTGTTGTGCCTCGGGAGTTCAATTTGTTCAAGATTAATGGATTCCTTGAGATGTAGCTTTGTGCCAATTTAAATCCAAAGACACTAAGGTCTAGCTCTAACTTCATCCAACGAACAATAGTGATGACAGCCTGCCTTTTGCAGGAGGGGAGCTAAAGATCACGAACATTTATTTCTGAAGTTGGCACCCCACCATCATGCGCTACCAAGGTCAAAATCCATCTTTTGTGCTTGAGGTGGACAACAAAAAATTTGCAGAGTTATTGCAGCATCTCACACGGGAGAGGAACCCCTCCTAAGTGCCTTGTCTGGCAGTGCAGGGCTCCAAGTCACAGCACTTCATCCCCTAAAGGGGCTACAGGAGAGCTGGAGAGGGACTTTTGACAAGGGTGTGTAGTGACAGGACAACGAGTAATGGCTTTAAACTGAAAGAGGGAGGGATTGCATTAGATATAAGGAAGAAATTCTTTACTGTGAGGGTGTGAAACACTGGAACAGGTTGCCCAGAGAAGCTGTGGATGCCACTGGAAGTGTTCAAAGCCAGGCTGGACAGGGCTTTGAGCAACCTGGTCTAGTGGAAGGTGTCCCTGTGCATGGTGAGGTGTCTGGAACAAGATGATCTCTAAAGTCCTTTCCCACCCCAATCTTTCTGTGATTCCTTGATTCCACAACCATTGCTTCTCCTTCCTTTGAGTTTTCTGGGACACATCCTGTCCTCTGCTGCATGTCTGACCACTGTCTACTGCAACAGGACTCTGTACCATCAGGCATGTGTGACACAAAACCCAGTTCTAAGAGTGCACAGACAACTCAAGCAGAGTCTGGCAGCCTCCACCATCTCCAGGGCCAGCTCCTTCTCTTTCATCTTCTAAGGGAAATGACATGGGGTTCCCCACAGAATTGAATATCCTTTCATCTTGCTACTGCTATTTGCTAAAATCAATCATTCGACACCAGCTGCTGCCTCATCTGTCTCAATTCTTGGGGTGAAACACCTCTGTGAAAAAGGTAAAAAAGTCAGCAGCAAAGTTTAAAAATCTCTCAATGGACTAGACTGACACGCTTTCAGCTGCTTGGCATATGGTGCTGGGTATGGAGTAGGAATGGAAATGCCTGGTGGGAGACAGTGAAGCCCTGGGGAACACAACAGCTATGGATGGTGTTTCTCCACTGGAGCCAGCCCAGCAGGGTGTCATGGTAAACATTACCCTGCACATTTATGGGCCCAAATGTTACCTGAACACTTTAGAGCAGCCCTTTGCTGCTACAAAGCTCAACTGAAGTCCTTTTACAAAGTGGGAAAAGTCTTTTGGAGTCCAAAGAGTCTCAAAAATCTACCTGGAGAACCCACAAGCTGCAGCAGACACGGCATAGACAGACTCAGCCTCCCACTCCCAGAAGGACGAGCTCATTTGCCATCCTCATCCTGACGCACCCGATACGCTCCAGAAACGGCGGCAGAAAAGCGATTCCCACTGCCCTGGCAAGATGCACTGAGGAGAACACAACACCTCTTTCCATTGCTGAAAAGTAGTGAAAAGTACTTTAATCCCAACTCTTCAGACCATCCACAGCGCTGGTCACAGGATCATCCACAGGCTGGGAGGGATCTGGGTGGGTGTCCCAAAGCTCTCCAATACCCCCCACCAACCCCTCGATTTCTCACCTTTTCACACTCAAACAACACCCATGCCAAGGCATCCAAACCCCCTCCCTGTCTCCCTCCGTGGGGCCTCTGTGGATGACAGGCCAGGGGCTTGATAAATGCACACACTTATGTACACCAAGTAGCTTTGATTTGTCACTGCACATCGGGGAGTAGCGGGGATAATTGGCAACCTCATTACACGAGGTTTAACTACTCTCCAGAAACGACAAACTATAATCATCACGTTGGTGCTTGAAATGAATTGTTTGGAACATTACAATCACCAAGGCCCCTGTTTCTGGTTGGAGCACCCTACTGAGACATGTTTTCAATTTGCAGTAAAGATGAAGAACACAGAAAGCAAAGTAATAAATTAGAGGGAGGTTTACAGCCCAGTCCACCTAGGACAGAGTGGTGAGGGAAAGGCAAAATGTAGTATTGAGCCAAAATACGACTTTCTACTACCCCTGTCAGCAACAAGCCTCAGGTCTGAAGAGAAAACAAAAGGCAAAATCTCCACCTGGCTTGAGGAAAAAGGGATGAAGAAAATAGCACAGGCAGCAAGAACAAAACACATTCTGGAAAGAGTAGCTCCTGCAAAAGAGAATATGGAGTAAGGCAAGAGGTGCTGAAGATATCTCAGGTGAGGTTAGTATGCTGAAGTTCCATGTGGCCTTGGCAAAATTATCATAATGGATATGAGGGAAAAGCATGACACATAAATCAAAAAAGCCTTCCTGACAAGATGCAAGCTTGAAGCAGCAGCTACATACTCAAGCATGGAAAGCAGGTCCTTCTAGTCCATCATCTTCCCTGCAGGAACCACCTTTACTCGACTTGAGAGGAGGACACAAACCTCCCTCACCTGTGACACAGAAGTCATGGAAAGGCATTTTTTGGAGACAGGCTCTGCCTGCCTTCAGCTGCTGCTCAGCTTTGGCCCTGAGGTGTGCAGGCTGAAGGCTTTTCTGAATTATTTAATGCTGCTGACAAGACACTGGCTTGGAAACAGCCAAGATAAACCTGACAACAACATCTGCACCCTCATGAAACAAGCCAAAGAAAACTCAAAGACTGATGGAACCTGATGCCTTTTATGATCACCACCTTCTCACCTAAGGCTTGGATTTCTCAGCAAGCCTTTAAGGTGTCTGCAGGGGGACAAGACCCAAATCCAAAAAGGCATTAAAGTCTAAACCTGGGCCAAAGCCTCACTGCTGTGGCTGTGAACGAAGGTATAGATGGAGCCCTCTCCAAAAGCTTGTCACTATCAGTCAGGAGAAGTCAGGAGTTAAAAACTACTCTTGTTAGCCTTTAATCCTGCCCAATCCTATGAACTCCCACTGAGGATTACAGGCTCCCCATGGTCCAGGTCCTCCCTGCACAGCTGGGAGCTTCTGGCCTAGCACTATGCTCCCAGTAAGCACTTTTTGGGAGAGAAGTCCCAGATTCAGAGCAGCTCCCTCCCTAGGTATTCAGCAGATTAGTACACGGAGCAGGACAGAACTGAACAGAAGACAAGGCAGCTGTCAGCTGTACGTCCTAGCTCTCCTACACTCTTGAAAATGAAGCTGGAAAGAAACCAAAATGTTTCCAAATCTAGGGAATTTGCAGTTCTGAAATTCATTTAATTCCACAGTGAGTTTTCTTTTAATTCCTCGTGAATGAGCTTCTCTTTCCAAACCTGGAGGATTCCGTATCAATTTCAATCCTTTTAGGGTTTTAATCTCTCCTGCTAGACAGAGCGGCAGAACATAACGAATTTCTGGTTTAAATCATTGCAAAACAGAATGCATTTAGGGCAGAATATTTCAGAGGTGTTAAAGATCATGCCGAGGAAGCATTATGAAATCAAATTTCATCAGAACTGGCCGCTCAATTCAATAGATGTGACATTTTTGTGTGAAAAAAAGAGAAAGGTTTTAACAAACTATTTCCAAGCACGTCCCAGAGCAGGTGGTGTGTCAGAGGCAGCGAGTGAGAGGGCAGATGTGGACAGACTTGAGCAGAGGGCACAGGTACCCTGACAGAGCTGAGCATCTTCTCTGGCCTGAGGAGCAGAGAGGTCCCCAAGGCAGAGCAGAGGTAGGAAAGCAAAGCTGTGCCCCCCAGAAGAGCAGGGAGTGCCCAGCCCATGCCTGAAGTGCTCTCACAGACCACACGGAGAGCACAGGGCTGGAACAACCCTGCCAGGCGGGAGCAAAGAGCAATGGCAGCATTTATTCAGACTTCCACTGCTGTTAATCCTTCACTCCTCTGTGCTCCCAAATGGATTTGCTTTGCTGAAATGAAATACTAATCAGGCAAAGCGGTGCAGCATCCACGTGCCAGTTTAGCCACGGGAAGCAGCTCCCAGGACTGTCCCAAAGCTTCCCTGCCTGAGCTGCCGTGCCCCTGTGCTGAGCCCCCCGCTGCCTCCACTGCCTTTGATTGCCTCTTCACCTCGTGCTGTTCAAAGGCACCACTTTCATTTCAAGTTTAGAGCTCCTCTTAAGACTGCTTCTTTCCTGGCATGAAAATACCCCACAGGAAGAGATGCCAGGGCTTCCCAAAAGCTGGGCCCTCCCTCCTGGTTAGACTTTGACAGAGATGTAAAAGAGCGATACTTTGAGCATGTTCCTTTTATATTAGTCCTGGCTTTTTTTGTGTGCTAAGGCTGGAGAAAGCCAAGGAATCTCAGCCAGCCCTCCATCTCACTGACTTCCAGCAGATCTTGTGGTGTCTGGAGCATCCTCCCACCTGCCAGCCGTGCCATGTCTCTAGCTGACACCCATGACCCAGCTCAGAGCATGTCCCCAGCTGACACTGCCCTCCTCCCTCTCCTACCATGACCTTTCTCTTGTGGCAGTCACTGCAAGGCTTGGAAAAAAATGTAAGAAAAAATGATAAAGCTCCTTCTAGTAGCCAAAAAGCAGATGCAGTTCATCCTCTAAGGATGTGCTGTTGATAGAGAGGGTGTTTGCATAATCAATGCAGAGAAACAGCTCTTCCTCCCCACGCTTGCACAAGAGATGGACAATCCGCACCTCCACGCAGACATGGACTTACAGCAGGAACAGCTCTGTCCAGGACAAGCTGCAGAGACAATGCTTGCCAAAAATGAGTCAGAGTTATGGCCATACAAAACCCAAGGTGTATCTCCTGTCCCAACCCCCTGTATAGGAAAATCCTCTGCTGCTGCCCAGAGAAGCTGTGCTTGTCCCATCCCTGGAAGTGTTCAGGGCCAGAACAGATGGAGCTCTGAACAAGCTGGCCTAGTGAAAGGTGTCCCATGGCAGGGGGGTTGGAGCTAGATGATCTTTAAGGTCCCTTCCAACTTATGCCGTTTTAGGATTCCATGGATTCTGTTCAGCGTCACAAATTCATGCAAAATCCAAGGACATATTAGGACAGAAGACACGACTATGCATGCACATACATCTTTTTAACCTCTGTATATAATTAAGAACCTTTTTTACCCTAGCAAAAGGCCTAAACAGCCTTAACTTTCTCCAAAGGAGAATCAACAAATAGATTAGGGAGACTAAGACCTACCAAAAAGAAATGAATACAGATATTTCAGCTGCCACCAAAGTAATGTAGACCCACAGAAAGATTAAACCATCACCTGAAACACTGCTCATCAGGAATGATGAGGTGTGTTTGCCTCACTTCAGCAACACGACTCTTGACCACATTCCGACTATGACAACAGTGGCAAGGGATTTGAAAGGAGATGTCAGCTACCAACACCGTGTCATCTGTGACAGCCTCAAAGGAATAACTAAAAAGGTCATTCCTTGTCTTATTTGATGTCATGTAAATTTTATTTCAAAGTCCATTTCCAAAGAGGCTCCTGGAATACTGACTGATCCGAAATGGGGTTACCTGCAGTGAGAGGGCTATCGTGGAGGCCTGTGGTGCCTCCTGATGTAATCAATACTTGAAGCATATGGATGTGGCAGTTTAATTTCTCTACTTCAATGAGCAACAGATGCTCAGTGAACCCCCCACGGCCTCCCTGTGTGCAAGATGCTCAGCACCATCCTCAGGCTGAGCTGCTGCCCCTCCATGCAGCAGGGATACGTCATGTTCTTTCATTTTTCTCCATGAAAACCTGCAAACATTTCCAGTGCCCACTCCAAAAGCTCAGTGGCCAGAAGCAGACACTCTGATGTGTACACAACAAAAGCCACAGAACTATCCATATGGACATATAAGGGGAAAAGCCCATACAAGAGAAAATCCTTGCAACAAGGATGAAAGGGTGAAGAAATGAATTTTACTGACTGAGTTTCAAACAATTTATCCCTTTACCTTTCTTCTGAATTTCCTCATCAAGTCAAAATTTCACATCTTTGACCTTCCCTTAATGAACAACCACATCTACTATTCAAGGCATTTTTATATATTTAGACAACACTTTTTTCCCTAAAGTCTCTTTTTCCTTCCCACCTGCACTTCATTCAACTCCCAATTAAGGTGACTGCACAGGGAGTAAGTGATTTTGTCCTCATTTATCCAAATGCATCAGGCAGTAATGAAACCTGCTCTGTCACAACAGGGAGTGGGAAGAAGCCACCAGTGCTACAGAAACACCCTCTCAGATGAAGGATTTTCCAGTACAGCCTAGAGAAAGGATATCTGCCCACACTCTCCCACAAAATGCTGGATCCTCAGCTGACTTTAATTAGAGTCACCTCCATTTCCATCACTGCAGGATATCATGTGAGGCTTTCTCTCCAATTTGCTACAAATCATGCTCTGCCCTGCCATTTTGCTGCTATTCTGGGCTGGTATCTCCCTCTTCCCATTTCAGTTTAAGAGCTGTGGTGATACCCAGCACTCATTGCTTTGTATCTGGGATTGCACTACGCTGAAGCTCAGGTGCTGGGAGCTCCCAATTTCTTTTAAGTCCCCTTGCTGGCTCGCTCTTCATTTTGGGAGGCAGGAGCAGGACAGTACACTGGAGAGAAGTTCACAAATTGCTCTGGCAACTGTGCTCCCCTTCATATTTTTTAGCAACTCTATAGGACTATCATGCATTTCTCACAGAATTCACAGAACCACCAGGTTGGAAGAGACCTTCAAGATCATCGAGCCCAACCCATGCCCTAACACCTCAACTAAACCATGGCACCCAGTGCCACATCCAGTCTTTTTCTGAACACATCCAGGGATGGTGACTCCATCACCTCCCCGAGCAGACCGTTCCAGAAATTTATCACTCTTTTTATTAAAAACTTTTTCCTAATATCCACCCTATATTTCCCTTGGTGCAGCTTGAGCCTGTGTCCTCTGGTTCTGTCAGTTGCTGCCTGGAGAAAGAGACCAACTACAGAGAGACCTGACTACAACCAGCTTTCAGGGAGTTGTAGAGAGTGGTAAGGTCACCCCCGAGTCTCCTTTTCTCCGGGCTAAACATCTCCCAGCTTTTTTTAAGCTTTGCAGCTTAAAAAAAAAAACCAACCCAAAGCTTTCAAGCGGAACAAAATCTCTCTTTCAGATGCGGGCAACGCCAGAGATAATTAAACAGAAACGAAGGACCGAAGCTTGAGGCTACTTTCTTGGGTGACTTTTGACGGACCAGAGGAGCTGCTGCAGAGCACGCCTCACCTCGCAGCTGCTGGAAGCAGGTGGTGGTGCTGTCCCCATCCAGCGGGTGCCGCAGGACGCCGTTGCTGGGCTTGGGCCGCTCGTAGTCCCTGTCGGGGAGCATGGCCTGCTCGCTCTCCCCGGCGCGCTCCGGCCGCGGCGGCAGCGACTGCGGGAAGCCGAACATGGGCAGGGACGAGAAGAAGAGTAAGGCACCACAGAGCAGGAAGCCTCCCCACCACGCTCCGATCCACCGAGGGTCGTCCGGGGTGATGTCCAGCTTGCCTGTGGGGGGGAGCAAACACGAGTCATGGCCTGGCCACAGGGAGCTGTGGCAGCAGCTCTGGCTGGTCACAGAGAGGCACAGGTAACTTCCCCAGGCGTGGTGCTGGGAAAGGCTGTGAGAAGATCAGAGAAAGAATGAGAAACAATTCTTATCTCCACTTGCTACACCTGATATTGTGAACAGGAATGTGGTACGGAGATTTGTTTACCAAAGGGTGGTTTCCTAATTAGCCAATGGTGACGGTGTTTTGATTAAAAGACCATCAATTGTCCAATTGCTTTAAAATCCATTTGGAGATTTTTAGCACCTTATGGTGAGGAGTTCCACAGCTTCACCTACTGGGAGATAAAATATTTTCTTCTGTAAATTCAAGTACACCTATATCGTAACTGTCTATAAAAGAGCAATGGGTTTCTTAATAAAAATTATTATTGATCAACCTTCTGTAATACATGGTGTCTGTGCTAATTATTACCCAGCCAGGGACCCAACTGCTGTGATAGGGAGGGGAAGACAACGGTGTGAAGGATCCTGTAGGTTGCAAGGTGAGTGTTGGGTCCTTTGTTGGATGGTGAGGGTCACAAGGCACAAGGTGGGAGCCCACAGTGCACCCCACAGCTGCACTGTGTGAGCCACCAGTGCACAGTGTCCTCCATATCCAAGAGATCCTAAGGACCAGCTCCCATCACCTCTTCTATCCAAATGGTACACCCACCTTCTGCAACACCCTGTAGTCACAGCTTCTCCCTGGTGTTTTTGCCTCTGCCAGCTCTAGGAAGCTGCTGCACACCACTGTCCCCTGTGCTGGCACTGAGGTTTTGGGCATCCCTGTCCCACTGTGTCACACTCACCTGACACCTACTGGCACAGAGCTGCACAGAGAAGGACACTGCACCTCCAACCCTGCTTAACATCCTGTTTTCCCAGGAGCTCAATGCTCCCTCTGCTTTGAATTCTCTTTTCAGCAAAAGAGAGATTGGCATTTTGGCCTTAAGGGCATCTGTGACTGTATGGAGGGTGAAACAGTCTTAAATATTGGAAAAGAAACCCACCCACAGCATCAAATGGGCTCAGGAAAGTACAGAAATAATCAGAAAAGGAAGAAAAGCAAAATAAAAGGCTAGAGTATCCTGTAGGCCATCATGCAGCAGAGGTAAGGCCCAAGAAGGGTGTGGAGTCAGTGTGAGGAAATAAACAGCAGGAGAGGAAAAACTGTTTTCCTAACAGCTGCCTTGCTGCCACAGCCACAAGGGTGCCCAGTGCTGGAGCTGATTCCTGGGGGAGACCCAGGTCCACATGGCTGGAATAACAAGCTCCTCTGTTCATGGTGACTGTCTGGTTACTGCCACTCTGAAAAATCTGTCTCAAGTGAGGCAATCAAGTTGTCTCTCAAGCAGAGACAGAAGGAAACTCTTTTCTCCTTAGGAAAAATAACACGTAGCTCTCAAATACAGATAAAGTTTGAAAAATAGTGTTGTGGAGGGACTGGATTCTTCTGCTGTTATTTCCTCCTGCCTGAAGTGTATTTTTTTCAGGTTCTTGGGAACACAACAGCATGAAGAGTCAGGCAAATGAGAGTTTTCTTCCTATTCCCTTCCTACAATAGCTGCTGGGTGGTGGGCAGTGCAGCATGCCCTGGCATCCCACACCTGCCCAAAACAGGGAGCAGGACAAGGCTCAACCCCCTGGAGCTTGTTCTCCTTGTGCCACCTCGAGCTCCAAGGCAGAGCCAGCTGCAAAGTGGAAATTCTTTCCCATACAAAAATAAACAGAGCCCATGTGTGCCTCAGCTTTTGCATGACAGTGACTGACCGTGGCCAAAGCCAGCTGGACCTGGAGTTTGGAGCACTTCACCCTCCCTGGAAAGTGGCTGAGCCACAGCCCTTCCAGGCCTCTCAGCAGTAATGTTCTACATCTTCTCTGTGGCTCAGTATTGGCCTGGGGCTTTTTGAGCTGCAAATACTGAGCACTGTCTTATGTTAAAAATGGCCAGAAGATACCAAATTAACTTTTGAGCTAGGTCAGCATCTTGCCTCTGATGGCAACCAACTGCAGCTGCCCAGAAAGCCTACAAGAATAAAGCCAGCATAAATTATTCTTGTGGCTTGGGGGCTTTCTAAGCTAGATTTGGTGTCATGTTCATTTTTTTCATATATATACACTTGTCCAATTGCTTTAAAATCCATTTGGAGATTTTTAGCACCTTATGGTGAGGAGTTCCACAGCTTCACCTACTGGGAGATAAAATATTTTCTTCTGTACATTCATATTTTAGTGTAAATTGTACTAAATGGTAAAATATCTAACAGGTTTCAAACAGCTCCTCTGCCAAAGGAGGCTTTGGTAAAGCCAAGGAATGAAAAAGGGCCATGTGGTGTTTGACCAAACTGCAGCCAAATGCCTCAGCCATCCCAAAAGATACTTCTTTCTCATTTGATATTATTTACATTTCTTCAGCTGCCATGTGCATGTGAGATAAAAAAAAGGCAACAACATTTTTGCAGATTAGCACAATTCTGTTCTGAGTCCTGCAAGGTTCAGCTCCATCCAAATGCATTCTGTGACAATGCATTTGCAACATCACAGGGCTGAAATACACCCTCCCCTAAGGGACAAAACCCCTGCATAAGGGTCTGTGGGATCCGATGGAGCTGAGAACTGTGGAAAAAGCATCTGAACAATTGAGGGAAAGGAATGAAGCACCAGGTTTGCCGTGGGTAGCAGAGGGCCGAGGAGCAGCAGAGAACAGCCTGTTACATGTTGCCCTCTCATGGCGAAGAACACACAGTGCAGGCACAGAAAAAAAGCAAAATTTGGTCTAAATGAACAAAAGAACAATTTGCAAAACGACAATTTGCAAACAATCTGCTTTAACCCGAGTGAAGTCAAGGTGAGCAATATTTATTTAGCATCTTGGAGAAAAGCAGTAAGGCTGTGGGACTGATGCTGCCCATCCATCCCCTCCTGGGCCATGGGCAGAAGGTGCTGGGCATGGATCTTACTGGTGTGCCTCCATCAGAACCTGGCTGGTTCCCCCACACCCTGGGGTGGCAGCTCTCCAGATTTCACTGTGCTCTGGACACAGCTCCCCCGGCATCACAGTGCCACAGTGCTATTTCAAGGTGTCCTTTAAGGGCTGGGATGAAACTCATCTCACAGAAAAATCACAGAAGGGAACAAATTTTAACCATTAAAAATCCGTTATTTATCAGAACAGAGCTGAAACCTTTTGAATCCCAGTCTTAAAACCCTTCTAAAGTGACACTCACACATGCAAGAGGCACTGAAGATGGAATGACAGTTTCCTGCTTCTGAGCATCAACATTTTTGTCCTGATGATAAAAATTTAGTGTATCTGATTTGAAACCAAACCCAAATTCTCCTTACTTGTGTCGATGAAGACAGCATCCACATAGATTTTGGTACAGAAGGAGCCCAAGATAAATCCACAGGCTGGCCCAAATACCAGCATCGTAAACAGGATCCCTACAAGGAGAGAGAAAAGAGAAGATTAGCACCAGGCTCTGGTTATTCACTGCAAGTTGTTCTGCTTGTCTGCTGTAAGATGGCATTACCTTAGTGATGCCAAATAGATAGGGAGAGTCTCTGTGCTGAATGCTCCAAGCAAAAGAGCACCCTAAATGTGTTTTGCTTTTCCATATCTCTTCAGGAAAATGAACAGATGGAGGTGTGATAATGCTGAAGGATTTCTATTGAGCTGAGAAGACAGTGTGGACATATGCTGTGTTTTGGTCGGCTGGCTGCTCTAAAAGATGTCTTACTCAACAGCACAAGGTAAAGCAGCCCTGCCTCCTCCTCATGGGCAACTCTCTTTGCCACCTCCAGCTAAAATGCTGGTAGACAGAATTTTCAGACATTAGGGACAGCAAATCTATGAAACGAGTGCTGTCACAGACTGCTGGATAAAGTCCCTTTACAGAAGTAGGAGCACTTTTCCACATCTGTGAAGCCCTTTTCCCCATCAGACACACATGACAAATACTCATGCTGTGTGGATCTTCCAGCCCCTCACAACTGCTTGTTCCTTCTAAAAAACCTGCATGAAATTGCCAGTGTAATGCCAGGAGAAGAGCTATTATGAGTAAATTACTTATTTGTTTCAATACAGTATTTAGAAGCATTTATTTTCACTCCCATTTTGGCCCTGAAACAGGAATGCTACAGGCACAGCGCCAGCTCTCAATTATCCAGGGCAGAAAGGCAGGGGGACACAAGGATAATCCAGACAAAGAAGCAGCAAAGATAACACAAAACATTTGTAAATTAGACAATAAGAACATATTAGGTACTTTCACATTTGGGATAGCAACAACATTTGGGAAAAACAACAAAAAGTCCCCCAAGGACCCTTGTAAATGGTTTTCTGAAGGGAGCAGGGACAGATTGAGCAGTGTGGAGCAGAGCAAGAGCCTGCTTGTTCCCTCTGAGGGAAGGTATTGCTGATGGACCCATGTGCCTGATGAGGGGGGCACCTCAGCAGAGACGTGCCAGCACCAGTCCTGGTGTCACTGCACTTCAGAGATGGCCCACAAAGGAGTTTATTTGCATCTGGGTGCTTTGCTCACCTTCCTAATCTCTCTGGGGGTGTTGCTTGGCATCTCAGTGCATTTATAATGCACTTCATCACAGCTATCTCAACCCTCAAGTTCCTTATCTGGAAACTTTTTAATTCCCAAGCTCCCTCTCTGTGCATTTCTTAGGAGCTGGAGAAATTATGAGAGCTGCAAAAAAATCCCCAGAGACCCCCATCTCTAGGCAAGGCAAACCACACCAGCCAACAACAGCTTAGCCAAGCAGAATAAACTGGTATGGTCAGAAGCAACTTCACCTTCATTTTTAAAATGCAGGGTGCAAACTAATTCCTCCAGGCTGCTGACACTGGGACCTGGCTGGAATAATAACCAAGGACAAAGCAGAGGTGCCCCCAGCCAGCTGCTCACACAGAAACCCAGCATGTTAAAGCCTTCAAGGCTCTCACCTAGAGCACACAAGGGACGAAGGAAGGTGGTGGGAGGAAAAGAAGTGCCAGGTTTGAGCTGCAGTGAGGGGTCACTGCTGTCAGGGCAGCAGCAGGAGCTGCCAGCCCCTGCCCAGTCTCTGCCAAGCTCAAAGCTGCAGCAATGCCACCGTGTCTCAGCCCGTGCTGCCAGCTTAACTTAATCCCCAGGGTCTCTGCCTGTGCTGTCCCATGCCACAGGAGGACCAGCCACCTCCCCTGCAGTCACCTTGTCCTGGGGTGCTGGGTTTGTGCTCCATGATCCAGCAGTACACTGGGGAATTTGTGCTCCTTGAGCAGCAGAGCTGCTCAGCAAGTCTGTGCCTTGCTCCAGCAAAGCCTCACAGGAGAGATCCTGCTCACCTGCAGAGGCATTTCATGGGATGTGACATGAGGGAAGAGACAGGCTGGGAGAGCAGAGAAAAAGGGATTTCTTCCCCCAGCACACCTCAGCCCCATCTCCCCTCCCTCCCAGCCCCAAGGCCAGCCCCACTTGTGGCTTCCACCAGGATTTTATAAAATATCCATGTCACAGTTTTTGTGGTCACTAGATGGCATCAGTGTTTGCCATTCAGCCCCCAAGTGCCATCTGGGTGACAGTGCTGCCCAGGAACACGATGCTCCTGGAACACGATGGTGCTCCCGGGGTCCTACAGCCCCATGGAGGATGGCACTGGCACAGGGCACTGCCAGCACCCACACATCTGCCATATACACACTCAGGCTGTGCCCCTTCCCTGGCTGCCTCACAAAAATCACAGCTTTTAGGACAAACTCTTCTGTAACTCTTTTCAGGCACAGAGTTAAAGGAGACAGCATGTAGCAGAGTTTGCCATGGCTGTGATGAATGAGACAGCAGTCAAATACCTTTGAAAACTGAACATTAATTGAATTTGTATGCAAATATGGTCAAGCACATAAGGTTATGCTGGGCCTCATATCAGCTGGAGCAATGACAAATGGAGCTACTCAGGCAGAAGGACAAGGGCCAGCCAGTTCTGCCTTCTAGGCAACACCTTTGGATGCATCAGTGTTGGGCTGAGCAGGGATGGAAGTCTGTCCTCTGACGATCTCCAAACCACAGAGCTGTCTGGCCATGTGTGTACAGGGAAAACCACAGAACTGGTGTTTGCTTCATGGAGCAAAGCCCAAGACAAAGAACATGGAAAAAGATCCTTCACCAAAAGCAAACAGGAAATGTGTTCCTCTTTTCCAAGAGCAGGGACCTGTGGCTGGTGATGCAGTAGCAGCAGGGAGATGCTTGCAGAGAGAATTATCTCAGAAAAAGGCAAACATGGAGAAAGCTGCAGCCAGTGCAGGCACAGGTGACAGATGAACACTGCCCCTCCTCACACTACTGTATCTCAAAACCACTATGTCAGAAACCAGCCCTGCCCTCAGGTATTAAAATACCTCATTTCATATCCTGGTGGCTGCAGGAAGGCACGGTTTGCTCTGCCATGTCCTCACTAGAGGGCAATGTGGGATAGAGCATCCACTGAAACACCTATCTAACATCTTACAAAAGCTATTAAATTATTATTCACCTCTAGGCTAGCTTAAAAAACCCATGTTAATTGTGTTTTCTCTTTTTCTGTAGTTTGTTCTAAAATCAAGAAGAAAACAACTGGTTCACCCCATGCCCTTTTTAATCTCTTTTTTTGAGACTCCAACAAAATCCTGGGGTTGCAATAATAGTATTTTACACTTTAATTCACAAATCAAGCAGATTGTGGAAAAACCCAAGGCATGGACTGTCACAATGGATAGTCCAGGGTCTGCACAGAGCAGGACCACGCTCAAGGATCAATGGAGCATGCTGCTGGGCACAAAAACCTGGCTAATTAAGCAACTGGGATAGAGCCTGTGGTTGAACATCTATGCAGAATTGAGGACACAAGGGGAAATTAGGCAAGTTTGAATTAGCTTAAGACATCCTTCCTCTTTTGAGAAATCCTGCACAACTGCCACCACCCCAGCTATTAGGAGAACACTTTCCACATCACCCACCTCACCACGCAACCACAAAGCTGCTGCTTAGTAGAGAAGGAGGTCCTGCAAAAGCCCTTTTCCCAGTGCTGGGGTTGCTGCTAAGAATTAAAATGTGCTACATTTGTGGCTAGCTTTAATACCACTTGCTTGGTCTTTTCCCATGTTTCCCTCTAACTTTTAGATCAGTCTGATTTCATGGAGCCAGAGGACACTGATACCAGGAGCAAACAGATCAAAGGTCCTATCCTGGCTCCACCAGGCTCTCGGGAATCTCCCATTGATGCCAATAAAACCAGTGATCAGTACAGGTACTGAAATTTGATTGTGTTTTTATTTTTAATCTCTGAGTTTTTTATTTTTTTTAATTCTTACTAAATTATGGCAGTTCTTAGAAATACTTCAGAGAAGAGAATTTTAAAAAAAGGCAATTCTGTCTTGGGACAATTCAAACAATTTGCTTGGTAACTCTCAAATACTTCCTTACAGTTTGTGTCCTTTTAGAGCACAATTACATCTTAGCTTGAAAACAGCTAACAATTTTCAGTTTACCTGCTCTACTCCCTTCATCAGTCTTCCTGCCTCCCAAAAAGGCAGGAAAAAAAAAGGCAGCAAAGCGGGTTGCACCGAGAAATCAGGAATGTTTTCCTCCTCATCTTTTCAAATGGAGCAATTTGCCAAATCCTACTTTGTCCTGTCAAATAACATTCTCCCAGAGCTGAGGAGAGGACTGGGACAGAGGTGAGTATTAGATCTGACATTTTGTGATGAGACTTTATCACTAGTAAGGCCCAAGACTGATAATGCAGTTTTCCATTAGAGCAAAGGGAAGGAGCAGCAGCAGGTGCCACATCTGTGGAGGGACAGTGGCACAGAGATGCTCTGAGCCACACAAAGTGCACAGAAACCAAATTGTAAAGAGGGATAAAGGCTGTCAGTATTTCAGTAATAAAACTTGGTGTTTCAAGTTGCTTTCCAGTAGCAACAGGATCCTGAAACATGAGCAAACCTGTGCTGTTCTCAGGGTAAAACATGGACTCAATCCCTGTAATGAATTAACTGGGGACAGTAACTCCCAGGAGAAGCCCTCCTGGCTGGAAATAAGGCATGGAGGGGACACTGCAAGGCTTGCCAGCCTCACCAAGCTGCAGCCAGAGGCACCTCAGGTACAATTCAGTGAGGAATAAGAGCAGGTTCAGCACAGTCACAGGCTGAGGAAAAAGAACACGACACGTGGGCAGCTAAAGAACACCAAGACATTTTGCTTCAAAGCCTCAGCCTCACCAGGGGCTGAAGACATGAGGAAAATTTATTCTGGAGAGATGACAACATACACCAGGCAAAGGTGAGCTGGGTAGATGAGACAGGAGGAGGAAAAGCAGCATCTCCCACAGTGGGGCTGGCTATCAGAGCAGGAACCATCAGCAGTGACTCACACAGCACTTCCCAACCATGGGCAAACCCCTGGTGTAGCAGAGGATACTGCTTTATTTAGCTATGGAGTTGTCACTGGTATCTGCTGGGTCCCCTGGAGCCAGGTTGTTCCTGCCTTGGCATTTCCATGAAATTAAAGAGTGTAGAAGATTATTCACTGTGCTCCTAAGGAGCAGCACACCTTCAGCAAAGCACGAGGTCAGAGAAATACCTCCTCCCCCTTGCACCATCCCAAGGGACAGCTTTGGTGGGCAAAAAGCTGATCAGTTTGGAAGGTGTGGGAAATTGCTGCAAAACGTCCTTGCATCAAGTAACTACATCCCTGAGGAGGAAGGGATCAAGGGGCTAAATGTGATCTCTGTCAGCAACTGGGTGGTTCACTGACCATCACAAACCAGGGGTTTTGGGGTGTGTAGGGGAGGGCACAGCACAGACCCCACCTGCCACGTCCTGGGAGTGCTGCTGTGGTCATGGGACAGCATCTGGCCAGGAACACCACCCTCAGCCCCCTGTTTGTGCAGGAGCAAGCTCTTTCTAAAAGCACAAAGGGAAATGGCTTTGCAAAGCACGAGATAATCTCAAAACCCTGCTTGTCCCACATTTCCTGCTGAGTGGAGGGCCAGGCAGTGTAAAGGGATTACTGGAATATCGTAATTCAGGGGCTCTGTGACCTGCCTTTAAAGAGACACCAGCCCAGCACAGCCTGTGGGAACCAGAGGCATCCTGGTACAGACTGGGGATGCTGCATCCTCCTGCACACCAGGGAGTGGCTCTCAAGGGGATAAAGGGATAAAGGTTCCACGCTCACACCCAGTGGGCAAAGCTCCTCACTTCAGTGGGTTTTCTCTGACTTCCATCAGTTGATGTAACTTCAGAAATGCACAGTAAGGGTAGAGGGGGGCTGTTTCCTACCCAGATGGTTTCTTTCTACAGCAAAACCTGCTGGAGCCACCCAGCACTGCCCATGCTCTCTGGCACACAGCACGCCCACGAGCTGCCCGTGCCCACAGGAGTGGAGGGATGCCTGCATCCCTGCTCAGCCCTTGGTCTCTCATTTCCAGCTTTGCTCATTTACCATGGAAAGACATCATTTTCCCTGCCACTCAGCTCCCTGTCTACACAGCCAGTTGCCCATCACCACCTCCTGCTCACTCACACCTTGTAGGAAAGGTGCAGAGGTGGTGCTAGCCTGGCAGCAGTGCTTTGATTTGTTCTGCCTCCTCAGTGCACCCACTGAGGCGAAGGGAATGTTCAAACAGGCTGGACAGACGTTTCCAAGTGCCTGCAGCTGTTGATTAACGAGGAAAACTTTGGGACAACTCACTTTAATGTTTAGACTTTGTTCTGATGGGGATCAAAGCAGCTCCAGCCCTGTAGTGGCATGAGGTGGGGAGGAGTGAAGAGGTTAGGGGTTCATCCCATCTGTACAGTAGCACACACATTATTTATTAGTTCTGCCTTCAGGAGCTCAACACCAGCAGACCCCTCAGACATCTATTTAGGGTTGCTCAAGTGATGCCAAAGACAGGCACAGATGTCCTGGCAGTCCCAAGGCAGTGAGAGGCTGAAATCCCTGCTCAGCCACCCCATTCCCATGGACCATTCACTGCATCTCGTTACCTTCCTACCTTTTAACAAAAGCTAGTCCCTCCTTGTGATGTATTGCAAGATGCACAAATACTATGCAGTGCTTTAGTAATCAGGAACACCAGATGTGTTAGAACAAACTGAGTTTTAGTTCTGAGCTCTTCTCATTGATTCCACTGTTACAGCTCACTGCCTGCATCTGTGTGTGCAACACAACCCTTGGAGAAAGATCTGACAGTGCTGTCCCAAGACATCCTATTTCTCACTGACAGACCTCCAGCTGCTTTTGGGCCAGCAGAGCAGCTCCAGAAAGCCTGCAAAGCAAAAGCATGGGATTGAATCTGACTTCTTCCATTTCCATGTAACCACTTGTGATGGGAAAGCCATACAGGGGTTTAATTCTTTCAGCCAGTGAAAGAAATTATTACAGAGTTTGAAATCAGGCAGCCTTGGACATCTCCCATCCTCCCCTCTTCTCTGACCAAGCCTTTCTATCAATATACCAAATCAGTTTCAGGAGCCTGTACAATCCACTCTTGCTTCATGAATATTTTGGTTTTTAAAGCAGGCTACTCCCCACTGTATGCAAATACTGCAGAATGACTTATTTAGCCCCAGGTTTAATAAGACTTAATAACTGTAGCTAAAGCTGGTTGGGGAGTTTCATTTACTTACTTACAAGAGGCAATAAAAACATGCACCCATGCTACAGATATAACAAACTTCTAATACGATTCTTCCAAGGCTGGAGAGAGCCCATGGCAGTGGCCTTCCTCCTGCCTGCTGGAGAAGACTATTTCACTACCCCAGTACAGTTTTTGTTCTAGCCTATATTCAACATTCAGATGTTAATCCCTAAAGGGGTTGCTCGGACTTGAAAGCATCTTACATGGAGGCTTCTCCCCACACTACCGGGGTCCCTTTAAATATTGATTTCCATCAGAATTCAGGATTTCCCTAAAGAAATGTCTGCTGACTTAGAGATGAAATCTATTTTCTATAAGCAGGCATTTTGCCTGGTGAACCACCCTGCATTTTCAATTATTACCAAGCCCTAGGTTTGTTTTATCAGCAAATCCCTGTCCTCAGCACTATCAAGGCTACATGTGAAAGGATCAATGTTATATCAACAACTGACAGTCCCAGGGGATCCTGATGCACACACAGAATGTTTGCAGAGTGGCACAGAAGGGGATTGGGCTTTTGCATTAGGAGCACAAGCTCAGCATCCAGCCCCAAATTTTCCATAATGACTAGGAGCACTTGCAGCAGCTCAAAACACATTCATTAACTGGTTTGTGCCCTCATTCTGATGAGCACAGAAATAAGGAAAACTCAAGCCAAACAAAACAAACATTCCCCCCCCCCCAAAAAAAGCCCCAAAATATAACCCCAAATCAACCAAAAACCCAACCCAGAGCCCTAGGCATATCGACTTTTAGGCTCCTCCTTTATCCAGCTGCTAAAACAGGATCACCAAAAAGATGGCAGAGAAACAAATCACACCATGAGAAAAGCTCCACAACCCTCAAAACCGTGCTTGCAAGCAAAACAGAAATTAAAGCAGCTGATCTGTGACCTCTTCAAGGTAAACTATGGGGATGTGCTCACTGCAGAAGTCCTGGCATTCATTTGGTCACACCAGTTAACACTGGGAACAAACTGTTCCCACTCCAGTGCTCCTCCCTACCATCTCAGTCCCCTCCCAAGCAGAGGAGGGACCTCTTGCTGCATTTCTCTCCTTACTGATGTGAAGTTGGAGGAGAAATTTGCTTATGCTAATCAATCCCTGGCACCAGCCACACGAGAGCTAATCCACTGGCAATCTCCATCAGTCTCTGCATATTTAAGCAAAGCAGTGAACACTCACAGAGGATTATGAATGCAGTGGCATTGTTGTAGCAGTGTTTTCCTACTTGAGCTGCAATCACTCTGATGCCCTGTCTCTTAATATTTACACACACTCTACGCACAAACAGCGTGCAGAATCACTTCAGTGCATGCAAGCAAGGTGTGTGCCTCCAAAAACACACACACCACAATGATTTAATATCTCTCCCTGCACCTAGTGCTGTCTCCACCCTCTTCCAAAATGCTCATCTTCATGCTGGTTATTTCTATAAACCAGCATCTCTTAAGATAGGCATATTGCTTAATCCTCACAAAGATTTGTCTCCTTCTGCAAAGGTTTTACAGGTAGTTGGACACGCACTGCAAGAGATTAGAGACTCAGGCGGAGTTAGGAGAAGTCTGAAAAAAGAAGCTCAATAGTCAATTTTTCTGCCACTTTCTGAAAAAAGGAAACAAAGAAACAAACAAAGTATGAACCCATGTCCTGTCCAGTCAGGTGCGTCACAAAAAGCCAATGCTGAGTGATCTCCGAAAAACAAGGACAAGCCACTTGTTCCACCTACCCTGCTGGCTCACATTCCTGTCCCTGAAACTTGCTTGTTATCACTTCAGAAGGAGTCAGCTCAGTTTAAGAAGTGGGTACAAGCACGTTCCTAACTATAGCGTGCAAATCCAGGGCAGGCTATTTCCACCCTGACGCACGAGCCCACGAGCCGCGGATTCCACACCTCCAACATACGGTGCAAACACACCAGCCGTAGCCGTGGGCTTGAACCAGCAATTTCCACCTTGTAAGCAATTTTTTCCCTTGTGCTAATTACCTTGGGAAGCAGCCACCAAAGAGACTTTGGAAGAAAAAAAGCCACATGCTCCAATGCCAAGTATGGTTTTTTTGAAGGGCTGAAGCCGCACGCCTTCGAGCCGTGCTCATCTCCCCCCAGCCCTTAAACACAAACACCTGTTTCACCAAACCCAGGATGCCTCTGCAGCTACAGATGGGCAGATTTCCTTGGGTTATTTCCCAGGAATTGTGCCAACTGTGGGTTTGTATGGAAATATACTTCTAGGGCACTTTTCTCTCTCTCTACAGGACTGCAAGTCTGCTCTGAGTTTGCTGGCTGATGTCCCCTTTAATACTGGGTGGTTTTGATCCTACAGAAGAGGGTAGGGATACATTAAAGATCTGCACAAAATTCTTCCCAGCCCTCTCTCCCTTGCTCAGATGAGCTGTCCACCCGACCTGCGAGCACAGCCTGTGTTTGCTCAACAGACATGAGACCCTTTTGAGGCTCTTGCACATTTTAACCTCCATCACTTGAATTCTGCACAAGTCAAGCACCTCCTTATACTCTAAAATACACAGGAAAAAAAGCCCCCAACAGCTCATGCAACTGAGAGTACAATGAGCTATTCCCACATGGTTCTCACAGCCTGTAAAATGTGAATTTTGGCATTTGGAGGTTGCTGCAACACCACCTTCCCTTTTTATTTATTTATTTTCAGCTGTGTACCGAGTTCAAATCAGACACAACATGTCCTTTTGAGGAAAGAGCTGCCAGAACTGCCTCCCTCTCTCTCTAACCTCAGTCTTGGGGGTATCCCTTCCCATCCCACACACCTTAAATGAGAACATGTTCAATTTCTAACTGAAGTTTTATGTCAATACAGGCAGCTTGCTGCTTTTCTAAGCAATGATTAGTCAGGGAGAAAAGTTCAGCTCTCTTCTCCCTACCGCACCTCTGACATGACTGTCTCACCATTTGAAAATCCCTTCCCTGCAAAATTCCCCTCTGCTGCTTCTCGCTTCTCACCTGACTGCAGCAGAGGGCCACTGCTGCATTTCTAGTCTTTTTCATGCCTCTAAAAGCATTTGCCATTTCTTTCTTGAGCTGACAGCACCTGGGATTTCAAGACCTTTCCTCTTAGCATCATGCAGAGAAAGGATTTTCCAGGCTTGGATGACACAGACTCATCCAGTCAGGTCAGGTACAGTCCTGGATACCCTAACAGCCCACAGCCCCCCAAATCTTGCTCCCCTCCCAGCTGATCAAGCTGTTACACACACACACATGAGTAATTCTCCATCCCAAACACAGCACCTGCTACAGAATGTGGCGCTCTGAACAATGGGTGAAAGTTCATATTCCTGCTGTTCAGGCATCTCCGTGCCAAGGAAACCCTCCCACTGCCCCACATCACCCCTGCTCCAGTGCTTCCAGCTCAGCTGATGGCTCCCTGGGAACATAAGCAATTCTAATTTATTTTTATCCTTTTGTTTCATGTTTTCTCAAAAGGTCTTGGAGGAAAAACTCAGAACAATTAAAGACCCACTATATGGTTTGTTCATCTGTGAAGGAAAGCAACAGTTCCCTAAGAACTGCCAGGGCAGCTCCTGCCCTCCCAAAAGCCATCAGCAAAACTTCCACTTTAGCAAGAGCAGTTTTCACATATTTTGAGATGTCCAAATCTCCTCTGCTTGGCTGCTGTGCAGGTACAGACTACTCTGCACGGTGGAGGACGACTCACAGGCAGCTGGCACTGGGTAAGCCCATCCTAAATTTCTGAGGCAAGGAGAGGCTTGGGAACCACCAGTGACGTCAGGCAAGCTGCTGGGAAGCCAGTGCTGATAACAGTTATCTGTACCCACCATTTAAGAAAGTGCCGTGCTTTCCTCTGCACAATAGATTAAATCTGCTCTGGTAACGGCTGATCTGTCAGGAAGGAAAGGAAATTGAAAACAAAACTTGTGTTGTTCTGCTTCCTCATATTGCAAACGCCACCAGAAAAAAGCATTTGCTCTGGACAATAGTCATTCTGTGCCCTGACCCAAATCTCACTGAGGTTTAGGGGAACTCTTGCACTGATCTTAACAGGCTTTGGATCAAACCCACCATTTGCTTCCTAGAGCAGATAAATATTTGTTCTTGCAGACATTTAGGGTGCTGGCCTGGGACCTGCCAGACTTGGCTTGACACAGGTATCTCACACTTCCTTGCCACCCATCTTCTCCCTCTGAGGTACCCAGAGGCTGCTCAGCCCTTGGCCATGCACAGGTTTCAGCTCTACCTGCGTCCTTTGGACAGTGGCAGGAGTAAGCCAAGGTGTCCCAAAGCATCTCTGGGGATCACTGTGGGAAATGTGGGGTTGGGGCTCTAGCTGTGCTTTGTTTCATGGCAATGCTACTTCTCAACAAGCTCTACGTAAACTTCCCAGCACGAGAAATTTTGTAATTCTAAATATATATTCCTTATGGGTGGGGACAGCACCATGCTCCCACAAAACCTCCCAGGCAGGCAATGGGGGTGATCCAGTCTGACAACCCCCTCCAAATATCCCCCCCAATTACCCCATGTGGGGATGTCTGAGGGATGCCAGATGCCAGTCTCTTCTGGGGGATGGGGAGACTGGCTGGATGCAGGATAATCCCCCAGTCTAAGATTACTTCCAACGTAATTGTTTAGCAGTCGCTCGCACCATCAGCACAAACCCTGCAGACTGGATGCAGAGGACTGTGCTCCTGAGAGAGTGTTATTCAGCATTTCATCCCTGGTGCACAGCCCTCCCTCCTCTTGCCAAAACTACAGGCCACATGGGTGTTTTCCTGAGGTTTCTTACAAAGTCAGAAGCCGTGGGGAGCTGCCAGCCTCTTCAGTGCTGCTTTCACAAGAATATTTTCTTTTGTGCCAAGGAGGACCCTCTCCCTGAAGAGTCTCTTTCTGCCCAGGGGAGAGAACAGCTGCTGCTATCATTATGGGCTTGTCTCCCTCAATTAAGCATCCACAGCCACAGCTGAAAGATGAAACAAAGTCCTTTTCCAGCCCTCCTGGAAAGGGGTTGGATGGAGGCTCTGGGAGAAGACAGCAATTTTCCCACAGCAGACCTGGAATTATGTTTTAAGTTGAGAAGTGAATTAAAAGCTGCTGAATATTCTATCTAAAATCAATCACATCAGAATGGCCTGGTTACGGGTGTTTAGTGGCATGTTGCCCTTGCCCTAGGGAAGCGACCCTAGTTGGCCAAGTAGGATGAACATAGGAAGGTCCATGATGGCCTCTTATTACTGAAACAGATTATTCAAAATTCTTTGTATTACTTCTCCTCAATGACTTTTCAGGAGCTAGTGTGTCTCTGCAAGGTCATTCTTCTGGGAGTAATGGCTTTAATGATAAATACCCGATTTCCACTTTGTTCAGAGAGCTCCACCTCAGAATTTGCTACTTTTTGATGAACTTTATGTTTTCAAAAGGGTGAAGGTGTGGATTTGTTCTGCCTTTTTCTTTTATTTGTTGGCTTGGTTAAAAAAAATTAAATACAAGCCTCTTAATTTCCAAATTTTTGGCTTCAAGTGTCTTCTCTTTGTAAGCATCCCTTCATCCTAATTAGACAAAAATGGAGTTTCGACCAACCAAGTAACGGCAAATATCTCTGAATAGTATTTCCAAGAGTCTTTTTGGTGCTGTCACTCCTGCTCATCTCCAGTGAGGCTCTACTAATGAGTTCATGTAGAATCTCTCATTTCTCTGTATATTACCCCTCTTCCAGCATTCACCTCCTGGAAGATGTTAACCCCTTAGAACTGCACAGGCAAATGAACTGCTCAGAAAATGAAAATAGTTTCAGACAACCATGCTATTCTGGCTGGATCTGAGCTGGACTCAGAGGTTTATAGAACTTGTTAGCACCCACATGCTGCACATCCTGCCAGCTGAACTGCCAGTGCTGCCATTTCCAAGCCCAATCCTGTGAAGCAATCCAAGTTAAGATACTCATACTTTTAAAATAATCCAGCTAAAAAAAACTACTGCAGTGAGGAATCCTAGAGAGTCTGTGACAGGAAGCTGGAAACAGCAATTTCTAAACCAGCAAATAGAGCTGACTCTTTTATCATAATTTCACAAGGTTTATCTGTGCTGCAAAGTCCTGGTAAGTGGAATAGGTCAAAAAGCCTTTGATGGACCAGTGCACCACTGGAAAAATGCAGTGGAAGAAGCCAGGAGGCTTTATGAGACTGTGGCTGCTTATCCTTACTTTAATTTTCGTGAGGGGAAAAAGAAAAGAGGACAGGATGTTGAAAATTCTCCCCAGAAACTCAAAACGGATCACGCTATTTAATTTGGGGTTGGAAAACCAGTCACTTCTCAGAGTGCGTGATACAGATCCAAATAAAAAAAACCCTGAAAAGTTAACAAAAACCACGGATCTCTCAGACACTTTGTTCCCAAAACGCCCTGTGTGGGAAGTTTCAGAGCTTGCCCCGTTTCCCTGCACGCAGAGGAGGCAGAGCCGTTCTGCGCGGAGCCGCCGCTGCCAAGCCCCGCGGGACGCGCTTGGCCGGCCCCCACGAACTGCCACATGTTTCAGCTGGTGTGGCTTTGGATGATGATCTACTTTCATTATTTTTGGCAGAGGTTGTCACATTCTTTTGGACAGTAATTACATTTTCCAGGGCAGGCTTCCTGCCAGAGCTCGAAACGATGACCAACAGGCCCTTTTTAACCACCTGCTACGATTCCAGCCTTGATTAGTTATTAATGTGCTGTGGAAACCCATTGCAAGAGCCACCCTTTCTGGTTATGTTACCAGGCTGGCTTCAGGGAGAGGAAGGCTTGAAAGGAGAACAGGGAAATACCATAAGCAACAAAGACAGAAATTTGGAAGGTTGTAGAGAAACCGTAGAGATTTTGTAGAATGGTACATGAGTGGGGATCAGTTTTTAAGTGGGGAATTGCTTTGTCCCCACTGTTCCCCCACCAGCTGTGTTTGAGCAGCTGTGATATGATATGAGCAACCCAATGCTGATGATAGCTAAAATAGAAACAAAACTCCTTGTAAAAATCTGGAGTCTTTTTCACCCAACAAATACCAGGCTCACATTTTCTTCTTGTATTTTATCTGACTCTGGGGAACGGGAGGCTTGAAAGCATTGGGTTTCTGCAGGTGTTGGGCACCTTGTGAATGCCTCCACCCAACAAACATCAGCTTCATGGGCTCATTCATATTTGACTGAGAGCAGGGGTCTTAAACACACTAAATTCTTATGACTGGCATGAATATGTTGTCCTGGAATAGGTCCGTGCTAGCTCCCAAGTAGCAACAGCCTGGCCACAAATGTTGTCTATATTTACAGATATTGAAGATGCTCATTATAGGGTATCACAGAGAGATCTCAAAGCCCAGAAGTTCATCTGTGGGTTGGTAGGATGTAGCAAGTTCACCCTGGCAAGAAAACTGGTCTTTCAGTCTAAAGAAAACCTCTAATTTCCTCCACCTTTTAATTTCTACTGTCTAATTTTTACCATCTCATTGTTTCAAAAAAAAAAGAAATGATGGTTCAGTGGCACATGGGGATCAAGCTTTGCATGAGAACAAGTCACACTGTCCCTTGCTGAGGAGAAGTACGAGCCTCTTGTCATTCCATATTACACACCTCAGGTATTTTCTTCATTAAACCACAGAGGACAGAGGATTGAGGCACCAAGAGGCTAAGGCATATGACCAAGGATACTCCCAGGGCTTCAGGGAATGAGGATTCTAATCTTCCACCTCTTTTCTCCTGATCTGGTACCCAGAAATGCCCAGATTCCACATTAGATACTTTAAAATCTGCTGTGATGGGTCCCTTCTCACAGTTTGTGCTGTCACCCATTGAAGTTTATGTCCTTCTCCTTTTAATAATCAAGTCTTAATTTTATTTTCACTCATGGAGCACAGAAACAAGTCAAGGGCTTGGCACACATCACAGGCACAAAGGACACAGGTGCCTGGCACCTTCTCAAAGCAGCAGTCCCACAGTGAGTAACCACAATTACATTCAACAGGAATTTCTATTCCTCACAGGTACCAAATTTTAAAGGAAACGTGACTGACAACATTGCTGATGTCCTGCATAGCATCTAAAACTCAAGAAAAATCCCCATTAATCCTGATTTAGACTTAAATGGCAGACTTCTTTGCAGACTTGGTCATGAGCATGTATTGCCCAGGGTGTATCAATAAAGCTACCCACAGGATCTTGTTAAAAATTAATGTGAAACTCTGCCGTATGCCACCAGATCTGCATCCGTCAGGGGCTACAGGAAAACTTCTAACTTGGTTTTGTAATAAAGCTTCACCAATGGAATGACCATCACTTTCACTCTATTCTTTTATCATGTCCCAGAGGTTTTTAGTAATAAAGCCAGCACTATAAAGATCCAGAGCAGACACACAGAAGGCACTCTGTATTTATTGTGATGATTTCTGCTTTGCAAAGCAGCCATATGTCTGCCAGAAAGCTCCCTGCTCTGCTCCTGCCAGTGTAACCTGAACCGTGGGGAGGAGAAGGGGACTTAGTTTTTCACATTATCCAGGTTTTGCTCCTTTTCTCAACTCTAAACACATTTAAAGTTGATTCTTCTCTTCACTTTTTTTCCTTTACCTGATCAAATCCATGATTTAATAAGGAGATAAACACCTACAGACACCTTAGAGGTTCATCAGTGCATGAGGAGTTGCCAAGAGAAGGAAAGCACACCACCACTCCCAGATTTAGAGGCTTAGATTGTTCTGTGGAAGGTTTGGCAAAGCAGCACAGTAAAAAGAGAAGATTTTTCCATCCCTGTGAAAATAATTCCTTTAGTCCAATGTCGAGACAAATCATCAGCCCTTGTGATTTATTTTGCCAAAAGAAACATTCCCAAGACACTTCACTGAAATTACTGAAACATTATGTGTTGATAGAGGGGAAAAGTAACTACCTAGAGTTTGTTTCATCTCAGTACTACATTATATAAAGAGATCTTTTGTCTCCACCCAAATACATAATGTTGACAACCTTCTGCTGAATATTTGGATAAATTTGATGCAAAACACTTCAGTTTGAACAAATTACAAAACACTTGCCACAGCGAGAAGTGTCCAGCAGACACAACCCAGCAATCACCCTGCAAGGCTCCCTCTCCTCTGCAAACCTGATGTGCCTTGTTTTCCCAGCAGGTGCAAGGATCACAAGGGGGTTTCTGATATGGATGTGAGCTTTATGAACATCCTTAAATATGGAGGTTGTAGCAGAAATCTCATCTAGCAGAATTCTAATCACTGCATCTTGGCAAGACTATGCACAAGACTGTAGCAGGGCATTTCTTTAAAGGAAATTACCTGGGCACTGAAGTCATGGAGTGTTTTCATCTCCAATGACTAACTGAAGCCTTCAGGCAAATTATTAAACCTCCCCACTTAGGAAAGATAAAAGTTTTCTTTGACACTAAATGACCATTAAGCACACAATACTAATAGGGGACAGTAGCCATTCAGAATGGTAATTCAAGTGCATGCCACCAAGGACAGTTGGGAAATACGCAATTTTCACAGTCTAAATAAGTTAGAATCCATCTAGTTCGTGACTTCAGTAAGTGTATCACTGCAGAGCAGTACTATGGCAAAGCTGTTGGGTCACACCTACTTTATCACCACAAGAGCAGTCAATGTAGGACTGCTTTTCCTGGCTTCTGCAAGGGGATTATTTTCAGGTGTCCAGATGTACAATTTTACATTCATGCTCATTGTTAATACTAGTGAACAAGGGGAGAAAATGAAGATAGGGAAAAAATGTTGCATGTGGAAACCACTATTCCTTTCAGTAGCAGCTGTAATACACAAAGAGGTGCTGACTGACACAGTCTGAAATTCAAAAACCCTTCTGGGGACACATGAGATCTATGATGCTGTTTATAAAGGACCCCTTCATCCATCCTGAAGTGACAACACTACACAGGCACTGCAGCAAACAGTGTGTTTAATCCTGCCTTTTGAGTGCTCTCTAGCACTGATCCTGCTTTCTACACACTGCTGGATAAGAAATGTGCTGCAACCTCCCCATCTGGCCATGGCAGGCAGTGAACAGAGCCCTGCCCCGCCAAACCACCACTTTGTGCCTCTGCTCCTCCTCCACAGCTCGCAGAGGAAAGTGCTTGTGGTCCTGTCACAGCAAGAAAAGATAATGTGGAGGAAACCAGGTCAGCTCTTGGTACACAGAGGAGACAAGCTGTTCCACAAACCTTTACAGCCCTTTAATACTGGCATTTGAAGTAACTCTGGGCTTGCACAGAAGTGCTGGAGCTGAAGAGGGGTTTTAATGTGTTTGCAGGGGGGAAAAGGAGCTTGGTGAGAGCCATACTGCACATCCCAGATACAACACCTACAGATCTCCTCACCTGCCCCTGAGACGGGCACAGAAAGTCCACCCCATGGCACAGGGGACCTTGCTTTTGTTTCACTGTTCTCACAGCTTTTGTCATAGGTGATTATGAGACCTGAAAAACTCTCCAGACTGAGCAACTCCACTTCCAAATCTCCTGGATGCTGCTCACTCAGCACTTTCAGAAAAAAACTGCCAGTGAGAAGCACATTTTCATAACCTGCCAAAGGATGAAGAGGCCACTTTACCATTATTAGCCCAGGTATTAGAGTATTTCTCCCTCATCTGCCTCCATGTGACCACATCTGAATTGTTTCCCTTGCCAGGGAAGTACCTGCACCACTCTCTGTCTGATCCCAGATTTTACAAATTACTATTCCTAAATTGGAACCAAGCCAAAGGTTCCTCCCTAACTCATATGCTGGCTTAGGGTCTGAATTTTATTGCTCAGAAAGCAAATGGGGAAAAAAAAAAAAAAGTAGCAGGAGCAGTCAGAAAAATCACATTAGTTACACACTTAAAATTTACCCTTTCACTAACGAGTGCTTCTCTCTCCACAGAGGTTCTCAGACACATCTACATAAGAGGCTTGCCTGAGCTTAGCTCTCTGAAATATGTGTCACGCCAGACCCAAATCACAGCGCTGTGATGTCACGGCCAGCAGCAGCTCAATTCCCAAGACTTGCCTTTTTTGCACCAAAATAGCAGTTAAGCCTGAACAGGAAGTTCTGAAATATTCATAATGATGGAATTAGAGGTAACACTTAATCCTCATTACTCACTATTGGTATTTAGGCAGCATACTGTCTGGCTCGTGAATAATCCAGAGGCAGAAGGCAAAAGAAGTTAATATATGTGAACAGGGCACTGTCATTTCTGAAAAGTGACTCTGTGCTGCCTTTTGGCTCCATGTAATCTTTGTGGGCAGAGGCAATGCAAATTCCTCTCCCTTCACCTGTCATTGTAAGAGAAATTAGAGCTGGCATGAATAAAGAAGAGAGCAGACAGTTCCATCACGTTCTGCTTGCAGCTACCTGGAGCCGTATTTACAGCAGACGAGTCGCATCCAAACTCCCCGGACTACTTAAGAACAGTTTGGAGGGGATTCTCCATTCCTACACCACTGGGTCTGCCCAACAGCAGCAAACAAATGTTGCTCTAAGACTTAAGCCATGGATAGATACTCCCTCTCAAGCGCAGCCATGCCCTCTTTTTCACTTCTCATTATGTTTTTTGCTGTCAGTCGGGGCAGCTGGCTGAGCCATCAGTGCAAGGGCATCCTACCTCCTTCCAGTCAAGAGGAGCCAGATTAGCAAAGACCTGCTCATATGCCCAGTCACCTGGCTCATTTTGGTTTAGGGATGGATCAGAGGAGCAACTATGCCTGCTGGGATCAAGGGTCAGCATGTCTTGAATACCAGCTAGAGAAATAAACTGCAGCTGACACAGTAGAGGCTAGAAAGGTCACATCTCTATGGCCTTGGTTTAGTAACAAGACTCATTTCAGGGACTGCACATTCCACAGTCCTTGATCTCAGATTATTTTGGGAAAAAAAAGGTCAAAATATTTCCTTTCTCCCCTCTGAAGAGAGAACAAACTGAGAGCAAAAATCCCTACATCGCTTCCTACTGCTGCCCAACAGCAGAGGAGACAACACAAGCCAAGATTTTTGGGGTCTTCCCAGCACTCCATCACCAAACATGTCACACACTTCGTGCTGGGTACCACCCCATGTCACATTTATCTTCCTGTGGGGAAGGAGCTGTGCTTTATCTTCCCTCTACTTCTACAAGGACCTGAGAGCAGCAGCCGAGCTGAGGGTCCGTCTGCCCCCATCACACAGATTCCTTACCCTTCAGCCATGCTTTTCTTTCTTTCTCTCCTAGATGAAAGCTCCTGTTTCATCCCACTACCAGGACCAAGGCATCTCACTTCCACTCAACCCATTAAAGCCCTTCAAGAATGGAGGCTGCTGCTGATAAAGCCAGCAAGCACCAGGGTTTTGAGCAGAAGCTTTGAGCTCACCATCTAAGGCATCAGCAGGGTGAGGGAGAGAGGGGCATCCACAGAGGCTCTGTACCAATAAAAAAAGGCCTAAAAATGGACTGTCAGCTAGTAAAGCCCTTCAAAGAACCGCGGGGAAAGCACTTTTTCTTCTTATCCTCAGGAGTATAAAGATTCATGTTTCAGGGCTGCCACTGTAATGAGGACACACTGGGTACCACCACGTACTTCACAGGTTCTGCAAGTCATCTCAGTGGTGGGGTGACGAAGGCACAAGTTCAGGACTGCCACCACAGACAGGGCTGTGACAAAGTTTTGACTAGAGCACAGTCACTCCAGCTGGCTTCCAGCCTGCCAGCACTCGTATCCCTGCACTTGCAGCCTGCCAAGGGTCAGAGAACTGATCTCCAAAGCAACCTAAGTGATGAAAGTAAAACCTGATTCTCAGCTCGTGAGTCCTGGCGTGCATCAGGAAAGTTTAAAGGCAGTTCAGCTACCTGTCACATGGCAGAGCAGCCTCTGTCCTGAAGTGACAGGCGACGTGGGTCAGTGCTCAGGTATCTCCATCTGGTTGTGAAATGCTCTACAGATGTGGGAGAGCAGGCAGTGTCACAGCTCTCTGGTTTGTGCAGAGGATGCTGCAAGGTAGCAGAGAAAAAAGAAAAGGAGATTCACTCATCAGCATGCAAGAGTGTCAAACCGTCAGAGCCTGTCCTTCCCACCACTGGATTCTGCCCTGTGGAGACAGAGATCTGTGAGTACAGAACAAAGCAGGAGCTTCACCTCTGACATTACAAAAAGAAAAAGAGCAAAAAGCCTGCTGCTTACTCCCAGCTCCTCTGGGCCATCCCTGTTGTGTGGGCAGCAAAAGCTGATTGCAGATTGCTAACAGTAGTCGCCACTGCCATCTTCAAAATTGCCATTTGCAAGTGATTAATTAATGCTGCCTGGGTACAGACTGCATTGTTAATTAAGCTAAGGGGGACTTTTCAAAAGCAATACTGGTGAGTGCTACACTGTGCTGGAAGGGCTGAACATGGTTGTCTTTCCCCTCCAGAAACAGGGAAAACAAACAAACAAGTAAAGTATAGACCTGAACAAAACGGGTCCTAGTACATTTTTAAACAGATCACATTTGTTTAATTTCAAATAAATGCTATGCAATTTAATTTCCAAGGCTAGAGACAAGAATAATACAGCCCTGCTGTGTTGTCTTCATCTGTCTTCTAATAAACTGATTAGAGCCCAACACGTTAAAAGCCCTGTGCACCATTATCTATTATTCAGGTCCCTAAAAGATGTTAATTAACCCGCATGTTCTGAGGAGCTCCATTGTAACACATACAATAGGGAGCCACATGGCACAGTCAAAGCACGTGTTGCTTACTCATTTCGACTTAATTACATGGGCATGATGCCAGGGTGGTACTGGAAGAAAAAATACAGTATGGCACAGACAATGTCCAGACAAACACGTCGGCTTACAGTTCTTTACCAGGAAAAAACCCAAATAAATTCACCTTTCTCTGTTCTTAGCAACAAAAAAACCCCATATAGCTTAGAACTAGGTTATGTCAGGCAAACCTGATATTAAACAAGACAAGTCTGGGTTCAAAAATCAGCACTCAAAAGAGTTGATCCTACCACAAAGATGACCTGAAAGAAAAGTTCTTTTTAGGTTGAAATGCAAACCAGAAACTAAAGGAATTGTAGAAGGAGATGAATGGGGTCTTGACTCGGCTCCTGGTTCCTAAGCCATTGAGACATGAGTGGAAAGACTAAGAACAAGAAACCTCTGCATTAGCTCCTGCAGCCATGGCATGTGCACGCCCATCACAGATGAAGCTTCTGGAGAAGATGCATTACTCTCACCCCCACCAAGCATATAAAATACAGAATCTTTCAGAATTTCATCACAAAATAAAGTCTTTCAGACCATAAAGTTCAGCACACTTAAGTGATTCAATAATGCTCTTCTAAGGTGACCAAACTCTCTATCCCCAGACTGCAAGGCTTAGGAGTACATGGTAACTGTAAGAATTATATTTCTATTTGAACATGGTAAATAACGTGTGTTCAACCAAAAACACTGAGCCGCAGCTGTTTGCACTGAAAATTGAATTTCTTCCTAAAATTTCACCCTGAGGTAGACACTCTGCATGGAAAACCTCAAGTCAAGCTCTGAAAACTGGAAAAGGTGTAAGCACTAAAACCAATGCAGTGCAAAGGGACACAATCAGCTGTAATGCTGCTTGATCCATCTCCAACACTGCAGAGCCAACGTTTAACAGGACATCACGTAGACACCCAACCTCCTGCAAAGTCTCAAGTACCTGAATGGTGTTTTTAAAGCCCAGTCCCCAAACTGAGAAATGATCAGTGCACATGGGGAAGGTGTCTGAACTGCTGGGGACTGGTTTCCCAGTGTGGAATCTCTTGTTTATGTGGTGGGCACTTGGTGCTGCACTGGTGAAGACAAGCACTGTGCTGAACACCCATGGCACTGCATGGGTTAAAATACCTAACCTGTGGAACTGAGGTGATGGGCATCAACATAAACCACTAAAAGGTGTAAATTGCTGATTTGGGGCCAGCCCAACAATCAACAGATAAAACTAACATCAGCCCTCACAACAGATCAGAGGGGATGAAAGCCAGCACTGTGGACATTAAACTAACTCACCTCTTGTCTTGCAAACCTCTCCCTTCTTCTTGTTTTACAACACTTTCAAAAGAAAGTAAAAAAAAAAAAAAAAAAAAAA
>VYZP01009734.1:236358-249359 GCA_013400635.1 Hypocryptadius cinnamomeus
AGAATCTTTCAGAATTTCATCACAAAATAAAGTCTTTCAGACCATAAAGTTCAGCACACTTAAGTGATTCAATAATGCTCTTCTAAGGTGACCAAACTCTCTATCCCCAGACTGCAAGGCTTAGGAGTACATGGTAACTGTAAGAATTATATTTCTATTTGAACATGGTAAATAACGTGTGTTCAACCAAAAACACTGAGCCGCAGCTGTTTGCACTGAAAATTGAATTTCTTCCTAAAATTTCACCCTGAGGTAGACACTCTGCATGGAAAACCTCAAGTCAAGCTCTGAAAACTGGAAAAGGTGTAAGCACTAAAACCAATGCAGTGCAAAGGGACACAATCAGCTGTAATGCTGCTTGATCCATCTCCAACACTGCAGAGCCAACGTTTAACAGGACATCACGTAGACACCCAACCTCCTGCAAAGTCTCAAGTACCTGAATGGTGTTTTTAAAGCCCAGTCCCCAAACTGAGAAATGATCAGTGCACATGGGGAAGGTGTCTGAACTGCTGGGGACTGGTTTCCCAGTGTGGAATCTCTTGTTTATGTGGTGGGCACTTGGTGCTGCACTGGTGAAGACAAGCACTGTGCTGAACACCCATGGCACTGCATGGGTTAAAATACCTAACCTGTGGAACTGAGGTGATGGGCATCAACATAAACCACTAAAAGGTGTAAATTGCTGATTTGGGGCCAGCCCAACAATCAACAGATAAAACTAACATCAGCCCTCACAACAGATCAGAGGGGATGAAAGCCAGCACTGTGGACATTAAACTAACTCACCTCTTGTCTTGCAAACCTCTCCCTTCTTCTTGTTTTACAACACTTTCAAAAGAAAGTTAAAAAAAAAAAAAAGACTCAACAAAACCACAGACTTTTCCTATAAGGCTTCAAGGATCATGGGCAGGTGAGGCTGTAAGAGAAGCACTGCAGCCCCTGGCAGGAATGGATCCTCCTGCTGGGATGCACCCCAGGTAATTCAGGTAATTCAGCAGGGTTTGGGCAGGAGCACACCAAGCTCCTGTTGGAAGGGGTCACAAACAGCAGCTGGCCCCACATCAGCTCTCTGCAGCCCAGCACCTGGCTCAGGGCTTGCTGATAAGGGCAGGACTTTGCTCAGGGGCAGGAACTGATGCTGTCCTCTGGGGCTTCCATGCTCTGTTTCCCTGCCATAAATCTAAGCCAGCTCCATAAATCTGCTAACATAAACTGCTGGTGGGAGCTGTGCAAACACAACACATGCAGTGGGGAGTCTGGAGGGAGCCTACCTTTTGTTCATCTCCTAGTGCTGCTGGTGTGTTTTTTTAAAGCTGTTTCAGAGCTCCTCCATCTGCCAAGCACTTGTGATTTCAGCCAGCACAACCACCCAGCCACTGGGAGCATGTTACTTGTGCCATACAAGACCTTTATGATGGAGTTTCAGATGTCCGTGGTGCTGGGATTTTGTGCTTAACTGCAGAAGGACAGTTTGTTCCTTGTTCTCAGGAAGATGGAACTTGAAGACATGACAAAATTTGTATTAGAATTTAATGTTAAATGAAAAATCCACAAAGGTTACTTAACTCAAACTGTCCTTAAACCCTTGTGTGTTCTAGGGAACCAAGTATCAGGGTCAAGTTATCCCACGTGTATTTACCAAAGATCTCATTTTTTCCTGACATACATAGAAATTTGGAGAGGAACAGACAATTTGAGGTTCTCTTCCTGCTAAATCAAAGATTTATCTTCACTTGTTCAGCTCCTGCTTTCTCTAATACAAATGTCTCCCTGTGCTTCCTCTGAAGTCTGAGCAGTGGAGCCTTTGGAGATGGATCACTGGACTGATGATGGGTTTGCCCCCTCCTTTAAAAAGAAAAAGAAAAAGAAAACAAGCAGAAGAACTCAGTAGTTGCTGAAGTAGCTACTCAGCAACACAGAAAGTTCCCATCCAAGGTTTATTCTGCTGGCAGAACTGTGAATATGCAGCAGGTCCCCTGGCAGGCAGGGAATGCACCAGCACCACCAGGATTTTATTCTATCTCATGTTGACCCTTCTCCACATCCACCCAGCAATTCCTAGTGCTGACAATGGCAGTATTTTTATGGTCACCCCCTATCAATGCAGATGCCATTAATATGTCTATCAGTGTAAGTAACAGCACAGTGTTAATTGAATGGCTGAGTGTTCATTTCATCACACATTAACACTGCTAAAAGTTATATAATTCAGTTCCCAGGGAACATTTTACCATACACTATAAAATACCTCAAGAAAAAAGAAGGCCAAGACAAAGCAAACCAGCTCCTAGCAGCTTCTCCTCTCTTGGAGGGCTGTTATTTAATCAGCTTTTATTTCCATTATTTATCATGTGGAAGCAACGGTGCCGTTTCAGTGGCTGTATCTTAAAATGTAATAAAATATGGTTGTGACACAACAATACCTGGATCCTTCAGCCAAACCCTGCATTTCAGTGTCAGGATGTACAAAATATTAATCATCTGATGCAGCTGCTGCTGTCTTTGTGAACAGAGCATATATTTCACTGCACCCTGGCACGTCTCTTCTCCTGAGGCCTTTTATTAAAAAGAGCCTGTGAGTTACTGAACCATTAAGGTTTCCAAGCCAGAAATTTGACCCAGTATCCAGGTTTATAATGCTCTTGGAAAATATTTAAATCAACGAGCAAACCCAGACCCTTAAATCACAGCAAAAGAACACCTGACACACCATTATACAACAAATCTTTTTTAAGAAGAGGCGGCTGATAAAGCTTAGCTCCTGGCATCATTATTTGCAATGTTTTATAACCAAGGAGGCCAGGTTCCTACTTACAGATTAGGTCACCAGACAGAGTCAGAAAACATTAGAGCTGACAAACTCCTTCTTAGACTTCATCCTTGAGTCATGAGTTTCACAACACTTTAATTAAGGAGAATATTAGCACAACGCAGCTGGGCAGTAGGAACAATGCTTTGCTTGGAGGGGAGGGGAGCACTCTGATGAGGATGATGATGATGATGATGATGACAATGACCATGCACTTGGGCTGCCAAGGCTGGGTCAAGGCTCTGCTCTTGCCTTGGCCTGGCACAGCAGTGGCAGCCCAAGAGAAGTGGCTCCAGCTCCTTGGAGCACTGCAGCTTTTGGACAACATTCATGTGTCTGTTCAGCCCAGGCTTTTAGCAAAAGGAATACAGAAACACAAAGGAGGATCAGAACATTTCTTTTGGTGTCAGTGACACTCCTGATGAGAACTGGGTCATTGAAGAAGAGCTATTTCAGCTATTATACCCAATTACAAAAAGGAATCAGCATCTAAAAATAAAGCCTTGTGTGCTTGAACTATATTAAAGGCAGATAATTCACAATCAAATAGAAGAGGCCACCTTCCCCAACAAGTCGAGTCTGCATCTCTGCTGAGGTGTCACTGAAATGTATCACTAATGTGGGAGCTGTATGCAAGGGACAACAGCCACAGCTCCTGAGGGATGACACCACCATACAGGAACCTTGATCTTGGAGACTGGAAACAAAGAACTCCACAGCACTTCAGGAATTACTGCTGCTGAACAGAACTTGTCTGCTTTGAATTCACTGGTACAACTAACCCAAGAATTGGTCAGATATCTGTTACCTTTCTCCAGCACCCTTCCTGTTTAGACATGTAAACGATATATCCCTAGATACTCCATCCTCCAAGGACCAAGAAACATGCTCAGAAGCAAATCAGTCCACCTGAAACACAAACCACCCTCTGGCAATGCCTGAGTCGCCCCACAGGCTCCACACTCAGCCTTCAAGCTCTGAAAAAAGTGCCATTGTCCCTCCAGAGGAGGATGTCTCAAGGCCACCCTATATACCAACTTATGTGGACACTGCCAAGCCAAACTTCCTGATGGAAGTCGGGAGCAAAATACGTTTAGAATAAGAAGGTGGGAAACTGGGTGCAGGATTGCACAGCCAGCAGTGGGCAGAGCCTCAAAGCTTGTTTGATATATGCAAACATGCCAGAGATCAGACGTAGATTTGAAGCACTTGGAATTGCAAAGCTGGATTGAAGTCTCACAAAAATAATCTTCTTCATGGTACATCTTGTTCTTCCTATTTCTGAATGTGATGGAAACACTGCAAGAACAGCCTCTGCCATCACAGAGCAGCATATTGTATTCCCAGGCCGTGCCACAACGGAAAAGCAGAAGTGAATGGAGCAGAAAAAAGCATAACACTTTGGCATTATCACCCTCAGAAACACTCTTTTTTCTTTTCCTAGTATGCCATTTGAAAGTTTTTTACACCCATTTTATCCTCAGAGAACTTCTCTTGAAGACAATTTCACGGAGAGGACCTAAAAGTGAAATCAGATTTGAGAAATTCATCCATGTGGGGGTGGATACCCCATCTCTTCTCCAGAAAAGTGTGGATGCAATTTATCTGTCCAAACCCAAGAGAAAGGGCAGGGGGGACAAGGAGAGATCCAGTCCAGCTGAAGGAGGGACATCAAACACATTAGGAAGTGCAGAACAGCATCAACACTGATGGGGGCATCACGGACTGAGGGGCAGTTCTTGCACACCTGAAGGAGTGCACACTTAAAAGCTGCCTTTGGAGGATCATTATCTTACATCCTCCCTCTCTTGCTTTTAGTGAAACTCCTTCTTCTCCACCTCCTTCTGACACACAACTCTTACACACCCACCCCTGTATCACACCCTGCTCTGTGTTCATCCCATTTCTTCAGATCCCCACACTACAAAGATGCTCATTACATCACACTTGCAGGGTTAGCCAGACTTTCAAGAGCTTACAAGTGGGATTCAATAGCACCCAGTAGATAGGGAGTTGTGGGAAATCAGCAAGTTTTTCACACAGGCCCAATTCAGGGTAATTACTAATCACACATTCATTACAGATGCACCTTTTCTGCCCCAATTCTCAACAGGCAACATCTGTCTGCCTGCAAAAATGTGCATCATTGTGCTATGAATCTTGTACGTGTAAAAAAGGAGTCATTATGTACAAAAAGCTCCCCTTTTGGTCAGAAATCTTCCTACAGCTTGGATGGGTTTTGCCAATCTCTGCCTTCCCTCATTTGCCAACAGTAAAGGAACTTGCATCACTCGTCACTGCAACTCTTCATGCCCATGGGCTGTCCTGCCCCACACCTCATTGCTTATCAAAAACTTGCCCTTATAGTCTGTGGATGCTTCTTCCTGGACCTAAAAAGCAGAAATGTCAGAGCTGCTTCTGAGGCTGCAAGCTCTTGAAGGTAAGGAAGAAGCAGGGGAGGGCTGTGCAGCATCTCCTCCTTCCTATTCCTCTGCAAACATCTCACAGCTCCTGCCAAGCTGCTCTGTGCTAACTACCTGCTAATCCAAATTTGCTCACTGCTCACAGGTTGGCCACCTCCTCCAAGATCAGTACTAAGGGATATTAAAAGAAAGATGAAATTAATGTGTAGCCATTTTGTCAGTGGTTAACACAGAGCAATTACCACAACGTTCGTGTTCCATAACAGGCAACAAGCTCTTAACAAAGTGATGTTGCACAGAAGGCTCCTGCAGATCACAGCTGGGAGCAGGGCTGAGAGCTCAGAAGCACTCCTGGTTAAAAATAGGACAGTGCATGCAAGAGGTAGGATTTGTAACTTCCAAAAATAGTCTTCCCTAAAAGGATGCTTTTTACCTTGCTCACACATCACATGTGTATCAGACCTCTTAGCAAGTGCCAGCTGTCACATCAGGATTTTTGCCTGGTCCTAAATTATTATTTCAGAAACATGAAATCCTGACTCACAAATTTTTTAAAAAAATAAAATATTTGCCATAATGACTCATTCTGAGAACTACATTCACAAATGCTCCCTTCCCCCTAGCAGGAGACACATTCCAGGACCATGTGAGCAAGGAAACACAGTGGCAGTCTCCAAACACCACGGTCTCTGCTTATTTAACAATTTTGGCGAGCCTCTGTTTCCTGATTCAGTGCTTCAGATTTGCAACAACAGAAGCAAGAGATTACAGAGCAGGTTTGTGTGGAGGCTGGGATAAATGCAGGTCGACCAAACCGAATTTCCTACGAGGTGCAGGAAAGCAGTGTTGTCACACCATAATGGTCTCCAGCTGTTATGCCACCAAAATACACAGCTAACACTTAAAATACACAGATATGGTGCTTAAATGCATGTACAAAGCTGGCTCATCTGACAGCAGGTCTGCAGGGCAGAGCCACTGACACAGGACTGGGTATTTATGGAAAGCACAGATCACTGGGTGACACTCTTTACATGGGGCTGATTCTGCTGTGGAGTACCTCAGCTAAATCAGGCTGGGATGAGCAGGATTAAAAGAAATTATTCTCCCAATTCCTGCCTTCTTCTATTGTTCTGCCAGCATCCCTGCTAAAGTTGATGTTAATGCATAGCATCAGAGTTGTTATTCCACAGGAGCAAGGGAAGCCCAATCTGCACTGCTGGGCAGGGAGAAAGGGAAGGGAATGTGATCCAGCAGATATAGCATGGAATTAGCAATGGAGCTGCTGCTCCCAGCCCTGCCACTTGCCCATCCCTGCACAAGGAAACCTGCCTTTTTGTGCTCTAATTTCCCAATCTCCAAAGCCAGGCTTCTCTGTTAAGATCTTTCAGATTCATGCATGATCAAGAGCTAGACTGGTTTCTAAAACGAAGGCAGCAAAGCCTCGGGGCCAATAAAAATGCAGGGACCACCCAAGCAAAATGTGTGAGTCAGTGGAATTCCTCCAGTTCTTCATTTGCCCACAGTAACCAATGAGCCGTGATGCTGGCAGGCTGCCACAGGACTCTGACAGCAACCACTAAAAATTATGGGTTTGGTTTTTCCTTGGTTTGAGCATAATGAAATAAGAGCACTGAATGTATTGATCTATTTAAAAACCAGTGCAACATCTGACAAAAGGGCTGGGCACCACAGATTTCCAAAAGGAAAAGCTGCCTCACTCTGGACTGCCCAAAGGATATTGGCTTTTTCTCAGTGGGCTCCTGACAACAAGACAGGTGGAACTCCAGAAAACACAGGGTATAAAGGCCACCAGAATTAGTGTCTTTCAAAACACAGCTCTAAAGACTCTATTTATAGGTGCTCTGACTTAGCCTTTGGCAGAACAGGAAGGAAAGACAAATATAAGCATTTCTTTCCCTCCTACCTCCTGGGCTGGCTATATTTATACTGCAACACAGATTGCTGACAGGTTGGTTCAAATGTCTTCATAGGAATAACCTGAAAAAGCCTCAATTTTCTCAACAGCCACCTTCAAGCGACAAATGAAGATAAACTACACACAATGATACAGCTGCTGTGTAACCAGACTCCAGGTTTGCACTCATGGTAGACAAGAGGTGCATTTGCACTATTTGTTGCTCTAGGAGGTAGCTCAGGAAAAGTTCACCTGGTAGAACTTGCCTCAGGGGTTTTCTTTTCAGCTTTAGCATTTTACAGGGTGGAATGGCCTGGGAGCAACTTCAGACACAAGTTTGTCTACGTGTTAATGACAGAACACTGAAAGGAAAAGCACTGGCAAAGCTGATGTATGATGAGCAGCCTTCCTTCTATGCAATGTCCTGGCTCCCTAGTGACCAGTCTGGCAAAGCACTTTCTAGCACTTCATCTTGCAACTTTCTCCAAGAGCTGAAAGATTGTTCAGGAAAAACAAACAATGGAGGTCTGAGGAAGACACCTGCAATTGAGCTTGCTTATTGCATTATGTTGGAGAAAACCCCAGAGCTATCAACTCCATGTGGGAGGAGACATTCAGCAATTTCTTTATCCTGTATAATAAGCTGGAAGAATCAGAGGGAATTTTCATTGGCCAAAACAAGTAATTGCTTGTTCCTGGGATAGGGGTGTAACTGAGGGCCCACGTTTGTATTTTGGGACTGAAAGACAGAGCAGGTGTAGTGTACAGGTTGTACTGTACCTGTGGGCACAAACACCTACTCATGCATCTCATCAGATCCACTACCAAGACACAAGTGACCATGAGGCACCGATACCCAGCAGAGTGTAAAAAGCAGCAAGAAGATTTCTGAATTTTATTTGCCTTAGTTACAGCAACAGGCAAGTGTCTGGGCAAGCAGCTCTGGTGCTCTGCAAATCTGTGGCCTCCCCATATGTCCAAAGAAACCGAAAGAAAGGAATTCATTAATGGATACAGTGACATGCCTTTGATGCTTCCAAAGCTACTCTGCCTGCCTCTGAACAACTGAGTCATAATCACAAAGGAAACTCTTCTGAAGTTTATTTCTCCTCTAATTTGCATCTTGTTTTCTTGTGCCTCTTTTGTAAGCTGTGCTTTGAAAGCACATTTCCCTGCCAGCAGCAGAGCAGAGCTGAGAAAGCTCCCTCCCACCCCTGCAAGGATTCCTTGCTGGCTGCCTACGTGTCTCCCATCGCTGGGCTGACCCTGCCCATGGGTGGGCAGGGGGAGCTCCCTCTCAGAGCTCACCCACCACCCACCTGCCAGGGCTCTGCAGAGAGCTGCATTCCCTGTGCTGAGCCACAACACTTGGAGATAAATTGTGCTTCATCAGAAGGACAGAAATACAGATGCTTACTGTTGATTGACACGCACCCCACTGCTGTGGGTGTGTGCTCCTGTGCTCTCCTTAGCCTGGTTTCCAGGAGAGTGGCTGGCCTAGAGCAAACTCTGCAGCTGGCTGAGACTGCTGCTCTGAGCTCAACTGTCTGAGCATCACTGCATCACATTCTTGGGCCACAGCCCCTGCTTTTGGTTGGAAAAAAATAATACATTTATCAGTCAAGACATTTAGTGCATTAGGGCAGCGAGGCACAGGTCTATGATAAAGTGTTCCAGTTATCTAACATCCTTTATACAGTGTAATGCGCTTCCATCACAAATTCCAACATCTCTCTAAGCCACAAGTTTCACTTTTGCTCTTTCCAAGGGGCCATGTTGCAGCCCTGAGGGTGATAAGGTGGTCCCACTCTACTCCTCAACCCTTGTACTTGTGACTGTGGCTCATAGGATGTGCTTCAAAACACATTTATTGTTTTCTGAAGGGATTTTAAATGCAACAGCGTCTCATGCTGATGTATTCCAGGGGAAAAATGCAATGGACAGGCACCATTTTTCAGTATCTCTACTACTGCAGGCCTCTGCTTGAACCTAGAACTCATTTTTATAGGAAGTCTATTAGAACTCATTTTTATAGGAAGTCTATTATAACATATCCATGACAGAAGGATATTTCAGTCCTAGTGTCTGCAGAGCCAGTTATGCCCTGCAGGACTGACTACTCTGACCTTCAAAGTCCTCTTTCAAGGGGCTGGACAGAGCTGTGCCCATCTCTCCACGTTCAAGGGGGACCCCAGAACTCAGTAAAACTGACAACTCCAAAATTATGACAAGTTTTTGCCTGGGAAAGACAGCTTCATCCAGTTCCTCAAATCCCATTAATGGGTCCTTGACTACAGTCTATATATCTAACTCTAAATGCAGGAAGAAGAGAAAAAGAAAGAAAAAAAAAGAATTAAAGAAAAAAAAATATTTCAAGGTCAAAACGTTATGTTTAATTTTTTCATGAATAATGCAATGGCAGCAGTATAACATTGTGCCTTCTGCCCCCATCATGGTTTCTCAATCATCAGAATTCTAAAGGTGTCTTCCCATCTCTCTCCAACATTCATAGGTAGGTACTTGACAATTCAGTAAACTAAACCGAAATGAAGGCTCAACAGAGCACAAAATTTGAGGCTAGTTGGAGCCTTTGAACCAGACCATTATGATATTTTGGGTCAGTGAGTAGGAAAACAAGTTGGGATAGTGAAATGTCAAACAGTAAAACTGTCAGAAAAAAAAAGATGTCAGAAACAATATACTCTCATTCCTCCCTGAAGATGACTCTGTCTGTGATACAATACCAAAATTATTTTACACACCAGAGGTCCATGAAGTCCTTTCAGCTGGAATGGCAGCAACTGATATCTTGCTCTGGAGTGTGCACAGCGAGCTTCGTCAGTCCTGATCTCGTGTTTCATGAACTGACTTTGACCATGAAATTTTATTGGTAGCACAAAAAATTCTTCAATAAAGCTAAGCTGATGGTTTTGCACTGCTGAGAAAAGGCGATGTATTTATTTTGATCATTTTATCTCCTCAGAGATAAAACTAAGACTTCAGAAAAAGATGCAAACATTAAATCACAGATCTTCTATGTGGACAAGTTGAAAGTTACAGTATTTTCTTAGCTAGGAAAGACAGAACTGCAATGAATTTGATGAGCATTCAACACTTGCCACAGTCTATTTTATTTTCTTGAACCAAAATGCAATATAGAACCTACAGTGTCATTGCTAGAAATATTCTTCTAAAAAGGTGGCAAAGATACTTGTTAAACCCATTAGGGCAAATTGGCACTCACTCTTGTATTTAAATCAATGACAAGAGATAGAAACATCTGAAGTGATGCATGAGCACTGTGAAGTAAGTTGGCTGAAGTTTCTCCAATTAGACAGCGCTGGGATTCAACAATTAACTTCAGCCATTCATTGTGTGAAGTATCTGATGTAACCTCACTGTAAAAGAGCAAATAATCTGCAACTGGAGCAAGAATGTGTCCCTTGACAAACAATTATAAGAACACAAAATACGAGGGGAAAAGACAGCTTGAAGACTCTTAGAGCTTCAGAAAATCATAGAAGACGGAGAGTTTCAGATTTCAGAACCAGATCATGAATAAACACCAGGGATCATGATCATCCTATGACTATTAATGGTTTTATGTAAAAATGCCTATGAAGGGCTCCTGCCACAGCCCTGAGTGCCAATCCCATGGCTTAAGTGGAGTCTTTGCTGAAAGCTTGGTGTCAATGCCAGAATAAATGTGAAGAAATGCAAAGTTTGAGTTTGCCCTGGGATGCCCACTGAAGGAGCACGGAGAGGAACATCAGCAGCTGCATGATGGAGAAGGACACTCTTCAGGTCAGACAATCTGGCACCCATGAGCATTAAACTAATTTCAAATAGTTTAAAATGACAGCTGTAAGTTAGCATCCATTTTCTTCTTCATTGACTACTAAAATGAGTAATCCCCTTCTTCAGCTCCCAGGAGAAAGACAGGACAAATACACTTTGTCAATCACAATATATCATTCTGCAGCCCCAGCTTCCCTAGAGAACCTCAGCACACGAGTCATTCACTGGACTGGATGGGCCCTGAGAATACATACTGTTGAAAACCATCTTGCACTCAACCCTGAGAGGACAGTTGTAATAAATATTTCCCAACTCTCATTTCTGTGGTTCCATTCCATGTACTTCTGTTAAGAAGATAAAAGGTAAGAGAACAAGTGGAGTTAAAATTGCCACTTGCAGGCAATGCCTAGCATTATCCATCCAGGTCAAGAATCCTGGAACATAAATACAATGCAACAGAGGCTACAAAATAATGGAATTGATTGCTTTCAAGTGTGTCTTTCTCTCCTAGGAGAACTGCCTTTACATAAGCCCTGGAAATGCAGTGCCCTCAATTAGCAGACGCAGCCTTTGAGTGAATCCGTTGAATTTAATTTCGGATCTACAAGTCTGCGCTTTTCTCATGCCTATTCCCTCATCAGAGAAGTTACTCAGGAGAGACCAGCAAAGACAATTGTCAAATGTTTTCATCTGCTGAAGTGATGCCTTGGAGATGACCTCCACCCCACCCGTGACCACACAGCCTGCCATCCACTCACGGTGCCAACCAAAGCGAAGCCTTCCCAAGAACAGAAACACCAGGTATGTACCTGGCAATGTATTACAGGCCACTTAACTAAGAGGAAGACCAAAAACCAAGTAATCAAGAAGGGATGAGTCAGCTGCTGCTTGCAGATAGCTCAAAGGGAACAGTTCAGCCAATCCTAATATTTATTGTATATATAATGCTACTATATTTCCAAAGAGCTCAAAAAAATGGAAGAAACTACCTTTTTGCCCCAATTAATTTTGAAGTTGGGGAACTCACTGTCAAGTAATGAGTGCCAAAAGTTTAGATGGATTAAGAAAGCAATTGGACAAAATAAGAAATCTCTCTTCCTGCCAAGTAACACAACAGACACGAGAGAACAGGGTTTCACTTCCCCCACTATGAGATGGGGCAAAAGGCAATTCAAGGAGGAGTTAACATCACAGCAAACCACCAGCATTCAAAATCCCAGCCCTGGTCAGTACAGGAATTTGAAGAGACATACACTCAGTTTATACAACCCAAGTGTACTCTGTTGCTTTATATTTGCTCAACATTTGGCCCATGGATTTTCCATCATGGAGAAGTTCTTGTGCAGCCACAGAAATGTGACAGCACACACAAGGTGCGCTCCTCCTGGTGACCAAGTTTGTACTGATGGCATTGAGTCACAGGTTTGCTGACATTGATTCTGACAGGCACTAGAGAAGCCCAGCAAGCCCCAAAACAGCTTTTGGGAATAAAGAAGCAGCAGTAATTGTGCACAAACATATACAGGGTGAGCTACATGGTCACAAACAAAGCCGTAGCACAACAACAACAACCTGGATACCAGTCCAAGGATTCTCAATCCAGTAATTTAGACATATCAGCATGAAAGCCCTTGAAGTGGATTCTGGCTGCAGCCACTGTGCTTAGAAGCCCTTTTCTTTGTCATTCCCCTCTAATCAAATGTTTTACTTTGCAGAGACAAATTACATTCCTAGCTTTTATTTACTCAGGAACTGCTGTGACCAAGCAATCAACACTCTTCTGTCAGGTTTAAAATGCTGATGGTCAAATTACACAAGGGGTGATTCATCTTTCAAATACATCAAGCTCTTGCAATTGCCTGACTGCTTTCCATACACCAAAGAATGGCTGGCTTAGGGGTCTGTTATTCACAACAAACAGGATTTCTCCAAGTGACTTTCCCACATGTTCACAGTTATCCCACACTACTATATATAGGTTCTTCTTGACTTTCATTGCACAAGGGAAGGTATGGAAGTCATACATCAACAGGCAGCATCTCTATAAAAC
>VYZP01009736.1:213-15043 GCA_013400635.1 Hypocryptadius cinnamomeus
GTCCATGCTCTTATTCAATATTCTCCAACCTTTAATCAAAGTATTGTTTTTAAGGTGCCTAGTTAATGGATATTGATACTCTAGAGTAATTATTTAAAAGATTGCTTCATATGACTTATCTATAACATGATGTTTAGCAAACACTATATAAAAATAGAGCAGGAAATTTATATAACCCAGTAAAATAAACTTCATTATGTATTTAATATGAGTTTTGATATTATTTATCATAAACTGAAGTTTAAAATCTAAACTGACGTTTAGAATTAGTTGTGTATATCTCAGTGTAATTTTAAGTGTACCCCTATACTTGAATTTTGTGGGATTTGGAACACTTGATTTGTGGCTGTTCACAAGATTTCCATATGTTTATTACCATTAACCTCCAGCTGGATGATTTCAGCCTTGATACCTCTTAAAATAGGTTCTGTGTGTGCTCTAGTAATTTATCTACATCAGTGAAGAGACGTCTCACCTCTTTTGCCAGCAGTTATTTCTCTGTTAGAGCAGAGGATCCCTAGTTCAATCACCTCTTCTAAATGAATTGCCTTTATTTCACCTCCACCATGGAGTGTGATGTGATTTCCCTGATGCATCTGAGGAATCAGCCACATCTGTGCACTACATCTATTGTTACAATAATAACAGGAATGCAGAAGTCGTGAGGATCTCTTCCATATTCTGACCTGTGTTGAAAAAAAATGAAGAAACAAAAATATTAGATGCTCTGAAGTCTCTTTTAACGCAAATGGCATATATAAAATATTTTAGTAAGTGTAAAAATAACCTTTTTCTGTTAATTTTCAGTGATAAAATTATCTGAAAAGATGTTAAAATATATCAAAATCTGTGACATTTCAAAGCTGCAGAAGATACTGTTTAGTTGGCCTGTGAAAATTATATTACAAATTGTAGAACAGCAAAAGTGTTTTTATTTTTTCTAGCTAAGAACCTATTCTTCCTTTTCATTTCATTTGATTCTGATTTTTTGGGTTTTTTTCTGAATTATAGAGTCATTCAGATAGAATGGATAAGTAGACATTCAGCTATTCAGATCAAGATAAATAGGATCAAAAAGTATTACATCTCCATTTTAGAGTAGATATCCTCTTGAAAAATTATGGAAAGTTCTGCTGACATCAGTAATGACAACCTGAACAGTACAGCTGAAGAATATTGAAAATGAATGTAGGTGTCTACTGAATATCTGTGAATGGTACAAGTACTGTAAATAATAATATATAGAGAAAATTTGTGTCTTGCTGGATGAGACCTACTAGTTGTGTAAACTCACAGTGTTCATAATCTGTGAAAGCTTAAAATTTTTCACTGTAAAAATTATTTTCCTTATCACAGATTTTCTAATCACAAACCTCAAATTCTAGAAGATCCGAAAATAGGACAAATTTTCTTTCCTTAAGATACAACAATGAAACAACTAAAGCTGTTCAGATACCATTTAAGTTTTGAATGTTGGTACTCCACAGAATGAAAACCAAAAGAAAATCCTCACTGGATTAGTATTTCCCTTGACAAATTAATTCAAAGCACCTGTTTTTGAAAAGGGCACCCCAAGAGATGTAGGTGTGTTATATAGAAGGTGTTACACTGTGCACTCTATCATTTGTTTTGTAAATCTTCTTTGATATTTTATAGCCCTTTTATATTACAATATTGTAATTACAACCTGTGAATTATAGATGTAATTATGTTGCAATTACTGTAATGAGGACAGCAATGGCAGCGCAGAACCAGTTGAAGACAACTTGATAAATGCAAGTGAAAAACACAAGAAACAGAAAAAGAGTATAATTTCATGTCAACAGTGAAACCATAGCAATATATTGTGTTTTCAAGCTAAAAGAAAGATTTTTTTTCAGCATTTAACATGCAGAATAAGAAATAAGCAAATCTAAAAAAATTGTGACTGGGAATCATCCTGAACACTGATAGGTGCTTTTTAAAATATCAGAGTGCTGCATGAGGCTCAAGACTGATATTCAGGCAATCAATACATTTTCAGGGTTTTCCACCAATCTTTTATGTGTCTCTATTATTCATTTTTTCTTTTGATCACCAGAGAGTTTATTATGTTTTCTGACCCGTTGATAATGTTTGCTGCTGTCATGTCCAATTAACTGTGAATTCTTTTGTCTTATCATACAATTGACGACAAAAGGCTAATTTTTGAGGAGCTGTATTCTTGGCAGCTATGTCCAGGTTGCCAAGGCAAGGTTTATTGAGACCTATTCATCAAAATCCCATGCATGAGGGCTGCAGACAAACTGTGGTAAGTAAGTAATCAGTTTATTGTGTGTTGTGTGTTTGTACCCTTCTGTGTGAATTCTCATGTTGTGTCGTGTTGGTGATTATGGTGCTGGAGATGCCTTCAGGTTTGAAGTGGTTTTCCTACAACACTTCAGCAGTCACTGTCCAAATCTGCAGTACAGTGTCTCTCTCACAGAGAACAATCACATTACTGCCAGCCCTGAACTCTTGCCTATACTTCTGGCAGCTGATTTAATCCTTCCAGCTCTAAGGAAGATTTCTCATACCATATGCCTTTATTTGTTGACCAGGGATTTAAACCCCTCAGCTAATCTGAATCTGTTGTCTCTCTCCTGGAATAAAACATGATTACATGGGATATATGAACTTTCATGGTTCCCTGATCCACTGTAGCAGTGTCACTGTCAAGCTGTGAAGCTCATCTCTGGGGTGATGTGCCTGGGAGTTGTGATTCCCATACCTTGTCATACTGAAACAGCTGGACTTTCCTGTGAGTGGAGAATCTGTCCTCAGTTTTTTCCCCCAAAATACAGTTCAGGGACCTAATTGCACTTAATGAGAAATACTAGGGAAACTTCAGTTAATAAGAGCTTCTCTGTCTACTTAAGGGTTTGAAGCACAGTTTTGTCATGACTCTGTCCACACCAAGGTGTTTTCTACTTTCATTTCTCAGAAATAACTTACAGATTTTGAAATACTAATCATCATGTGTTCAGCAGTAACCAGTCTGTTGATTTATAATATCAAGGCAGACTATTAGCCTGCTTTATTTTTTTTTTTTTCTTTCCCCTGCTATGACAGGCTGGAATGCCATCTGCTGCTGGGATTCTTATCCCTTAAACTAAGTGTGTAATTCAAGTATACAATACAGTATTGTACTTCTGTTTTTTTTTTAACTGCACAGCTGTTGGGTACAAAAGATAAACTCCAACAGTGTTGTTTTAAGTCTGTTATCTATTAAATATCAATGAAGTCACGCATTGTTTAGCACCATTATCAAAGATGAGGTTTTTCTCCAAATAATCAAATAAACAATCTGCAGCATCCAAACCAAGGTGGGGAATTTCATTAGGCTGTTGGGTATATCTAATGTTCTCATTTATCAAACCTTACAGAACAAAGATGTTCATTCACTTGAAATGGTACAGTCCTGTACTTAAAATAGAAATTCTTAGGAAAAATGTAAAATGATTCATATTAAAGAGGGAAGTAGGAAGTACTGCAGTATAAAGTCTTGAACAAATTAAATAAGCAACGAGTAAAGAATATATTCCATCATAAGTTGTTGTAATTAACTCTTGAGAGAGATTCTTAGTTGGCTGGAGGATTTGAGCAAATCACATGCTCATAATTTGTATTAAAGGAAACGTTTTAAATGAGAGTGGCTTTTGAAAAAAACCACACACAGATGTTTTGGTATAGGCTAAAAAAAATCAAAATATCAAAAAAAAGCTCCTTATTTTTGCTTGACATGTTCAGGTCACCTTTAACCTGGAAAGGATTTGAAGATTTTCAGTACAATAAGAACCCAGTGGAAACATGTGTCATGTAACATGTGGGCATATCTTATGCCTTGTCAGCATATCAGGAGTTAAGCTACAGAAAGAATATTAAATAATTCTGTAAGAGAGTGTTAACCATAGAGAGTTGCATATTAATCTTCCCTCCAAAGAAATCTGACTCGCTAGAAGAAGCTGTACCCATGGCAGGGAGAAGAATGAGAGGCATCTGGGAGAGGCAGCTCCGTTAATCAGCACTGATGGTTAGTTTACAAATTCTTTCATCAGAAAATAAAGCTGGGAGCTGCTCCTTTGCAACACCCAAAATCTTGAAGGGCAACTTAAATACTGGCTGTAAAATAGTGTTGTAATGCAGAATAATCGAGTATCTTTTCTCTGGAGGCAAGATTAGAAGCAGAAGTATGTCTTGTGCCACATCCTCTAGTCAATGCAATAAAGAATTTTGCTTTGCCTCTGGGACAAAATATCTGATTTAAAAAAAAAAAAAATTAAATTTGGAAACTAGAGACAGTCCCTTCCCCATGTCTTTCCGTTACATCAGGGGAGCTGTAGGGTTCTCCTGAGATGCAGATTTGAACTCCTTGAGGCTGAAGAAGCCATTGAATCTGTCTTTGGCATGCTGGCACCTGAGCTGCCATTTTAAAAATAGGACATTTCTACAGCTTCCTCCTTCAGATATATTTTATGTATGTAAATAACCCATGACTGCTTTTTCTGATGTAATTCACTCCTGACTGTTAAGTAACTCTGAGATGGCAGGGACATTTCTCCTTTTAGAAAATAACCACAAATATTTTCCTTCTTTAACTACATGGAGACAATTCTCAACACAGATGGAAACAAACATTTGCTGCTCAAGAATGAATTCTTAAATGAAAGCATATAGGCATCAATAGACACCAACTTAAATGGGTTTTGCAGGGTTTTGAGAATTGGTCCCCTGGAGTTAGTTTCCTCAATTCTACCTAAGCTCCTTGTTAGGGATCTTAATTCGTATGGGAAGCTGAGAGCTTATAGTCCAGTTCTTCAAAAGCGTTTAGTCGCCTGTTCCAATGAAAGTTAGGTACTGAAGAGTCTTTAAAGATATGAGCCTAAATGTCTCTCTTTGGTGCAATACAGAAAGTGATCTGTATGGCAGGAAATCCAGTTCCCTTGGGGCTGCTGCTGCAACCACACGATCTTCCCTCATTGTCCCTGTGCAGCTCTGAGATGAACTCCTGATACCTCTGAGATCAACACAGGATAAAAACTGGTGTGTGCCTTTGAGTTTATGTTACAATTTTCAAATCCTCTAATTGGATAAAGCATTTATCTTTGACTGATTTTCAATGAGATTTTTACACCTAGGCTTTAAGTTTATTCAAAATCCCCATTTCAAAATCTTAGAGTGTAGCACTGGAGAGTAAAACCTGATACAGGTCTGGGAAGTGGTACTGGGATGTCTTTGTACTGTAGCTGAGACAAATCTATTAGAAATATTTAGAAAATCACAATTATGAGTTTCATTTTAAAATGTCTGTGAACACTTGAATGTGCAGCTGTGATTGACCTCTTTTTTGCAGTGCTGTGGTGTCCCAGTGCCACACCATGAGAGGTAGTGGGAACCTTGTGGCTGATTTAGATGACGGAAGACTGAAAAAAATTCCCTTGTGAAGAGGAGGAGATCTGTCTTATGCGAGAGTCAGGAACAGTGGCATTAACTATTTGATGCTACCTCTATTTCAATTTTAGCACATCCAAATGAGAACAGTATTGCTCCAGTGGTAGGAACCCAAAAGAGGAATGGTTTGAATATGCTTCAAAATAAACTTTTCTCTTGGAAAAAACCTCTTTTTTGTTCTGTTTTGTTTTGGTTTAGGGTTTTTGTGGGGTTTTTTTGGTTGTTTCTTGGTTGGTTGGTTAAATAACCTCTCCCTGCTCCTAGCAGGCAGCTGCACAGTAAAGCCAGCCACCAGAGCAGTTTATAAAGTACAGGGTCCAATTCCTGACCCCAAGCCCTGCTCGCTGTTAGCTTCCAGGAGTGAATTTTGTGTTGATGACAAGTAAACATTGTTAATGGAAGTTCCATTTGTCCTCAGTTTTCACCTTGGGCTCTTTGGCTGCCTGTGCAATTTCCTACACTCTTCACCGTGCCTCAGGGTCCTTTTTCCTGCTGTTTGGGCACTGGGATCTTTAGCAGGCTCCAGCTCTGCATGGGGGGTGGGAAGCCAGCACTGCTGAGCTGTGCCTGGGTATCTCACTGGTACAGCCATGGGGAATGCAAGAGGGTTTTGCAATGAGGATGTTCTGTTTGCTTTCATGTTTTCCATATGCACTCCTGTGTTCCAGAGATGCTGATGAAATGCAGGATGTGAGCATATTTTGGGGTCTGGGAGGGATATGACTCACTGCTGAAGCGAGGCTGCTTCAGGCAGGGAGGTGGATGGAGATAATCCAGGGGTTTCTGACTTTAACAGCAGGTCAGGAATTAGGTGACTTACTAGAGAATGTCATTAGAGAACACCCAGGCAGTCTGGGTATAATAAACAACAAAGCCTTAAGTCCAGAGGACCCCATTAACACTCAATGTGTCTTTAAAAGTATTAAAACCTAACAACACCACAGACTGCTTTGTATTTTAGCTGTAAGATGCTCAGGATTATTAGGTGTAAAGCCAGCATGAGAATCTGCCATGTGTGGAAGTTTATCTGACTGTAGCATTCAACCACTCCTTCCTCGCCTCTTTGCTCTTAGATCTATCTCCCATATTTCAGGGGCTAATTTTAAAGCAAATAAAATAGTCATGGTTCTGAAGGCATGACAGGCTCTTGGAGTTCAGCTTCTTTTTCAAATGAAGCAAAAAATTAACAAGATATAGTCTGCAGAAGCTAAAATAATAGATAACTATTGACTGAAGCATCTTAATTCTTTAAGTTTAACATCTTTTACTGGAAAACTTACCTAATGCTTTAAAACTTGAAAATATAAATTTTAAAAGAAAATTAAAATGGAAAGCATTTGGTTCCCAGAATGATGAAATGAGATATTTTGACATTTATAGAAATTGCTTACACTTATAAAATGAAATTCCTGTAAAGATTACTTGATTTGTGTAATGTTAACTTTCTAGAGACATGAGTAGTCTGTCAGCACGTTCCATTGAAATGCCAGACATTCATATTAAAAGTAGTAAATAACATATTTACAAACACAAGAATCTGAAACAAAGCACAAATAATATAATAATAGATGGCACCTATGGTACCTTTTTAGACATTATTCAACCTTACAGTCAGGTGTTTACTGCTTTGTGAATTTTTGCCATTAGGTAAAAAATCATTTTCATGAGAATCACAATAAACTTTTTTAAGGAAGCTAAACTTTTTAATAACTGCTTGTAACTGCCACAAGGAGCTCATTTGTCACAATCCAAACTGTCCTGTTCATCTTCACAATCATTACAGTTTGGCTAGTCACAGGGTAGTCATTTAAATATAATGAGTCCTATCTAGGAAAGAAGCCGAGAAAAAAATCATTTTGTATTATGGACTGGAAGAGTATAATAAAAACAGTAATAATCAGCTTTTCTTGCTAAATGAAGTTTCCAGACTTGCAATGTGACTATTCTAGATTTTAAAACTTGGCAGAACAAAGCCTAAGGGTAGTTTGGGTAGTGTGGTGCCAGGCAGAAATTGGATGGCTGGACATCCCTTGTCTCGGGATGCTCCATGTCTGCTCACCTCAGTTTCTCAGCCCTGCTTCTGATGTGTGCCATGCTGGTGAGTGATGTCAGCGGGCGTGCCGTGGTGACAGGTGACATCAGTGGGTGTGTGGTGCTGGCAGGTCACCCCAGTGGGTGTCTGGGGTGGGTATGACTGAGGTACAAGTCAGGGAAGCTGCAAGCAGCATGTGCCAACGTGTGCTCCTCGGGCAAAGGGGTCGGTAAGCACAGAGCACCCCCTGAACCCCCGGGACCAGGCAGCGGGAATCCTCCACCCTCTCCAGGTAATGTTTTCACACAAGGATCCTAGAAAACTGGGCACGCTCTCCTGTGTGGTAGAAAATACAAAAAGTCAGAACTCGGCTGCATTTGCAAAACCCTTGGTTTCTCACTGGCAGTAACTTGTGCCTTCTGTGTAATGCTGTTTGCAGCAACGCCTGTGCAGTTCCTTCACAGCACCTCACTTGATAATAATTTGAAGAAATAGTGAAAATAATTTAAATGATGGTGCAAGATAGCTTTCCAGAGCAGAGGGTTATAAGCAATCAAAAACATGTTTAGTGAGAAGTTACCACATCACTGAGCCTGATTTGTTTCATTCAAAACAGCTTTATGTACTTTCCTTCATCCACAGCAACATTCCTGGGGAGCTTTCCTGGAGCTTCTGAAGGAATATTCTGGGTACTGCTGTGCCTGCATCTTACAGAAGATTTCTGCAGAAAACTGAAAAAAATTAATCTGTGAGACAGAAAAGCAACTCTTTTGTTTACATTGCCTTTGGATGGCTATGGTCCATAAACAATGCTAATAAGCCGAAAAGAGGGAAGATAAAGGAGGAGTATTTATACGTGGCTCTATCTTATATTCCAAATCTGTGCCTGTACGAGGTAAAGGACCACAGTGCACTGGCCTTTTTGCATCTGCCCATGTTCAGTCACATCCCAGCTGAGGAGACAGCAGGTCAGGGAGGGAGGAAGGGAGGGAGGTGGTTTGGCTGAATGCATTTCATCTCGGCAGCCGTGCACCGTGTGCCTTTAGCGCTCAGAATAGCATTGGGGCCAAGCTGTGGATGACTAATTTTCTTGGGAGTACTGGAGATGCCAAGGTAACTAACGTCACTTTTGTCTGCCCCCTCCTTCCTATTCTTTGTGCTGGGAAGAGGCACGAGGCACTTAGAAATAGGACTATTTAGTGCACATTGATTCAGAGCTGTGTTTCTGTCAAAAACCCCTGCAAGTGACAAAAAATCATAGGAATTTTTTTTTTTTCTAATAATGGCTGCTAATGTATTGGCAGCCATCAGGATTAACCATCAGGGAAAAGATTAAGGGAGCTGCATTGTAGGTACCACCCCCTAAAATATACCAGTTCAGCATTTTTTATTATTATTATTATTATTATTTCTAAAATAAAATAAAAAAAAAATTAAAAAACTCTTTCTAATCTATTCCTGGTTCCAGCATTACCAATTCAAAGGCTTCTGGGATTATCCATCTTTCAATTTAACTGTGTCAGAATGCAAGGCCTACATTTGGTGTAAGCAGGACGTTCTATTTAATTAAAAGCATTGCTGTCGTGATCCTCAGCACTGTGAATTAGTCCTGTCCCTGGGATAAAGTGAAGCACGCTAATTGTAAGCTGATTTACTGGTTGTTTTTGGGCAACTGGATGGCACTGCTATTTACACTAAATGCGGTCAAGTATCCTCTTAATACAGACATGGATTACACACATTAAGCACAAGACAACATAATCTGAAAGCACACTGAAATGTAACAGAAATCCTGACAAAATCTAAACCAGCTGTTGTGCAACTACAAATTACTTCTGCTACTTCTCCTAAGAGTTTTAGTGAAATAAATAGAATGGTAAAGAGCAGGGGAAAAAAGAACACCCAACAATACAAACCCTTAGAATAGTGACAGTGAGTGAAAAATTAACATATTTTAAGATGTGACAGAAGGGATTTTCTGTATGAGTATTTCTTGCTAAAGAAAAGGTATTTTTACAAAACTTAGTATGAGCATAAATGCTTACATATTTACACATTGCTTGCTGTCACCCAAAACCATAAAAGTTTTTTTCTGCTTGGCTCTCAAACTCTGTCATGAAACTAAATCATGCAAATTTCAAACACAGGGTGCAAATATTTTCATAGACAATTTTTTTTTTTTTTTAATTTTCTGTTATTGCCTCTGGAACACTGATGGATGTAATCACTCATTCTGATTTTCCATTTCTGTTGCTGCTTGTAAGAAGGTCTGGCATAAATGTGTAGGCAAATTTAATTACCTCTGGCAGATAGAGGAACTCTAGGATTCAGGAAAGCTGGCCTTAATGCTAATATGTTTTCATTTCAGTTTTATTCATATTCTGAAAAAAAAGGGCAAGTGTCCTATACTGAACAGTATGAGGATTTAAAAAGTATATATCAAAGGTTTTTAAAGATTGTATAATACTAATGCTTACAAATATGAATATTTATGATCTGATTTTGATCTCATTCTGATTGAAATATTGCTAATGAAAGAGAGGTTGCTTTGGGTTTTTTTTACATAAAACATGCTATTTTTGTTATTTGGTATTTTTTTTTGCCTCTCGTGTAGATTTGGTGGTGTCAGCTAGTTCAAAATACCTCTATGTGCTGAACTGTGGGAGGGTTGTGCAATAAAAACCTTCTGTGACCAGACCCTCAGCCAAGAAAGAAAGGTTGCATTCTACACTTGGCAGTGTTTTAATAAACTTAGTAATAACTCTGTCTAGGTACAAAGATTTACATCGTCAAAGTTCAAGCTGTTGGGTGCAATATGCATAATGAAGTTCTTGTCAATAAGGAAGAGCCAGGATCACCAGGGCAAGAAAAAAACCTCACAAATAAGTTAGCCCTAACTTGTCTGTTTTTACTGAAATAAAAAAAGGAAAGACAGGAAATGAAGGTAACCTTCTACTATTAATTTCCTATATTCCTATCAGTGTTACTAATTATATTTATCAATTTTTTGCTTGCTTTTATCTGGCTTTTCTAAGTGGGTTTTTGGTTTTTCTTGTGAAAGTAGTATAAAAGTATTTTCCCCTTGCAGAAAGGTTTTGAGGTAACAGGACCTTATTACTGAGAACAAATTTATGTGAAGGGGTAGGCATACTTCAGATAAAGGAGAAAAAATGAAAACAAATTTTCTTGTTATATATGAAACCTAAAACTAGTATGTTTCAAAGACATTGAGGTGAGTATTCCTCAGTCAGCACTTCCAGTCACTCTTGGGTTGACAGAGGTTGAGAGAAACTGTGACATTTTTACTGATATGACCTGAAAAAAAAATTAAAATTAAATCATATTTGTGTTAGACAACTTGATTTGTCTTCTGAAGACTTTATTGTAATTAATAGATTTTGTTTTGTTTCCATTCTTTACTGTTTTCTCTTTTAACTCTAAACAGAAAATGCTGAGTAGAGGATATATGGAATATTATACTTGGATTAAAGAGAGCTGTCACAGTCCTTCAATTCATTTAGTTCTAGTAAAAAAAATGGACTCTGGCCAGCAGGAAAAAAAAAAAACCAAGAAATTTGTTTGGCTTTTTTCCCCTAGAAATGCTTTTCTTTGACTTTATCAAGCTCTGAAATCACAGAATCATTAAGGTTGGAAAAAACNCCTGGCATCTGATATGCTAGATTAAAAAAACAGTCCATTTCCTTTCTATTGTATTGTTTTCAAAGGTATTTGTGAACAAAATTTCAGGATATGGTGAAATGAAATTTCACATGAATTTCATGAAATGAAACGGAATGTGAAATTTCATTTCACATTCCATTTGGAATGCTACCACTTTCAATGTGGAATGGAATGCTTACCATTTTCGATGAGTTAATGTGCTCTTACCTGTACACAACTCAGGTACAGCTTCAGGACAGTGGGACAGTGACATGTCACCAGCACAAAGAGGCATTGGTGGTGCCTTGAACCGTGAGAAGAGGTTCTCACAAGTGAGTGGATGATGTAGCACGTAGTCAAGGAGAAATTAGCATGCCTGTATTTCAGAGTAAATGAGAAAAAAAGTCCTGCCTCAAGTGTTCTGGGCAATAAATGGTATCTGTGTGGAGACACACAATATGGCTGAGCTCCCGTGGAGATTATGGGGATATAACTTTTTTGTCTGGGCCAGATGTAGTATTAGATACCTCAGGAGGATGTGCTGTGTACAGAATTTCTGGTGTTCCCTAACAAGCAGTCTGGAGGTGGAGGCATTTTCCTGTCCCCTGCTTTCTGAGATGAAATCTTATTATCCTGCGCTCAAAGACTTCAGGGAGAGATTCCATTTTGAAAGAACCAACTCCTTCTAGTAACTCAATTTCCAACAAGATCCGCACAAAAGATAAATTGTCAGATAATCAGAGATGCTTCTTTTGGTTGAATTCCACAAGAATGGTGGGCAAATAACCCACTGGAAGATAAAGCACCTATTACCAGCACAAAGTGTAAGTCCCTCTAAGCAAGGTTTTGCCTGTGTGAATGACCGATACCATCTGGAAGCAGAAGACTGACAGGCTAGAAGGCAGTTAAAGATAATAACAGGGCACCTGAGAATCACTGAGGGAATTTATCACTGTCACAGTGTGTGCTAAGTAGCACACGGCAAGGGTTTGCTGCTTTTTTCCCTCATGCAATTTAAGCCTCTGAACTGGTTTCACATGCAGCTGAAACAAGGGAGCACGATGGATATTTTCCCTCATAATGCTGTCCTACTGATTTCAAATGCATCTCATTAGTGCAGTTTCATTCCATGTAGCTCAACAAATGCTGTTCACAAAAATTGCTATAATTACTATTGTCCGAGCCACATAAAGTAGAGATTATATTTTCAAATTTACAGGCTCTTTGCAGTTAAACTTAATTCTGATGCATTCTTGCTCTCTTCTGATACAGGCAGCATATTTTATTTCTAGTTGCTATTCATTTTCTCTTAAGTAACTGCATTATTGGTATTTCCTACGTGCTACATTTACATAAAAATTTACGTAAAGTAGGCAACAGAATGAAGAAGCATGGTCACCCTCTCTTTGTGTGAAAATATACAAAATATGAAGCACTGCAGGTGAAATCCACCCATATGCTAAAAAACCCCTGATTCATGATCTGTGTGTGCATTTAATCCCACCTCAGCTCTCAAAATAGAGTGTGGTGGGAGTTGTGATACATGAAGTGGCAGATTGAAGCTATGGCTGTGAACAAATTGTGAACTCCATGCTGCCTGGTGAATCCTGTTTTGTTTCAGGTTGTTTCTTCTGTATCCTCATCTCAAGTTTAAGTATTGTCTTTAAAACAGATTATAGTATATTTTGTTGATCAAATTGTATTCTATTTAGTGAAAAGGACTTGATACTTAGTGAAAAATATGTTTGAGAATGTAAGATTAAGTATTGAAGAGTCATAAATGTTAAGACATTCCCCCTGTGGGCTACTCCTTTTGTATTATTAGGTCAATTTATGTGAAATTTCTTGTGTTCTGAAACACAGGTAGAGAAAAAACTCAATAAATATGCATTTCAGCTAAAGTATGAAGACCAGCTCTTTTAAAGGAAATGTAATTTTCAAGGAAGGATATGTTTGGGGTTTTTTTGGTTGTTGTTGGTTTTTTTGGTTGTTGTTGTTTGTTGGGTTTTTTTTGTTGTTATGGGGGTTTTTTATTTGTTTGGGGTTTGGTTTGTTTTGTTTTTTTAATTATTATTATTTTTCCCCCAAAGACAGTGACTGTTTACCCTGGTCACTGTAAACCTTACAGCTGGACCAATAAAAGACTCTTGAGAAAAGATTGTGCTATTCAAATCCTTCCCTGATTGCTCTTCTGAAGGTATGTGCCTCTAGTGAATTTTAACTAAGGGCTTTTTGGGTTAGTAACTCTTTGCTTGGAAACTTTTGGGCTGCCATGAGCTTTTCTGATATCCCTGAGGCTTGCATGGTGCATGAGGCCTGCAAGGGATGTACATCTCCTGACCTTCACCACCATCTTCGGTGTATTTTCTTTCTTCCCTCTGCCCTAATCTACCATCCTGTTTCTCTTCCCACTATTTGTTCACAGCCCTTTTTTCCTGGAGGCCTTTTTGTGTGCTCACCATAGACAGATATTTAATGTAATTTAGCTGTTTTGTGTTATAGCTGAACAGATTTTCAAACAGAAGTTTTATGTTTTGCCCTCATTTGAAGCAGCAGAAGGCATTCCTCACTCTGAAAACCCCTCTGCCTGGATGTGTTGTCCAAATTGCCTTTGCAACCTTAAATCTGTGACACACCTAATTGAAATTAAGCTGCTTGTTACTATCTATGGTGTGCTGATTTCAGTCTCATGTTCAGAATGAGCTGCCCGAATTGCTTTAATTTAACCTGCCTCTCCTCACCCCTCACCTTGAAAAACCCTCAATTTCTAGAAAGTTTCAGTCTGAAGGTTTGTCCAACTAGTTAAAATAAATGCAAGGGGATCTAAAAGACAGCCAGGAGAAGTAGTGCCTATGTGCTGGATTTTCACAGTATGGTAGCATGGGCTGTATTTTGTGATTCATTTCCTTGCCCTAAATAAATTAATTCCAACCATAGTCTCTTGAAGTCCTTTACCAAGCAAGATCCCATACTGTTAAAGTCTTTTGGTCAGTTCTGTGTTATATATACAGAGCCTGATAGTTCTTGTTATTTGAAGATTTATGGGATAATTAGATCAGTTTTCTTCTTGACCTTGCCTGCCTTGTGGAGCTGCTTTTCAAGTTTGGAAGCAAAGGCCTTAACTAGACAAGAGAAAACTGGGTATTACCACTTTCCTGTGAGCTCCATATGGTTTTCAATTAAGGGGAATATATAGGTAATGGCTGCCAATTGTATCAATTTGTGCAGGATTCCTGAAAAATGGCAGTAGAACACAGGGCATCCCTACACTGAAATGTAAGAGACAGAATGGGAGAGATGAAAATGAAAGGACAGAGAATGTCCGGAAAACACTTAAAGCATCACCCTGACCACAAAGGAATAGAGTTCAGAAACCCAAACTGCTCTGAGTGGAGAGCACAGGCACTGGGACAGAATTGTACTAGAGACAAGGGCATTCCTAACATCTTCCTTTAACTAAAAATCAAGTTATCCTGATCCATGGCTTTGATTATTTTAATTTGCTCCAAGGAAGAAAAAGAACCATTCTAAACTATATTTTAAATCATCTTTCATCTCTGCATCCAGATCTCTTAGCCATCCAGTATATTTTCTTAGAGAAATTTATTTGTAAAATCTTTATTTTTATGTTTAATTATTATAAAATTAAGAAAAATTTAACTTTATATC
>VYZP01009737.1:0-18661 GCA_013400635.1 Hypocryptadius cinnamomeus
AAAGCTGCCCTATGTACTGCCCCATCTGTGTCCTGCCGACTGTGGGGGAGTGAGCAGGCTGATAACAAAACAAAACAAAACTTTGCTCTTCAGAGCCAGTCTTGAAGGCACAGAACATAATGTCCAGCATAAACAGAACACACAACTGGGGATACAAGCATCACCCTAGGACAATGCTTCATGTGCTTTCTCCAATATTTAGAAATCAATTCCATTTGAAAATCTGGTTGCTTGTATATTTTTATCAGTTATATATGGGTTCTGTTTTTTTTTAATGATCTAAAACAATCTTCATTAAACAAACCAAACCCAAACAGTAAGTGCAGAGGTACATTTTACAATAAGGATGACTGGAAGGCTCTGCACATGGGTCAGGGTAATGCCCAGTATCAATACAGACTGGAGGAATAAATGGATTGAGAGCAGCCCTGGGAAGGAGGACTTTCCTCAGTGGATGAGAAAAAACAGACATGACCCGTCCATGTGCACTCATGGCCCAAAAAACCAACCACATCCTCAGCTGCATCAAAAGAAGCATAGCCAGCACGGCAAGGGAGGTGTTTCCCCCCTCAATTCCCCATTTGTGACACCCCACCTGAAGTGCTGCATCCAGCTCTGGATGCCCCAGTGCAAAAAAAAAAAAAAAAAAGCAACCTGTTAGAGCAGGTCCAGAGATGAACCCTGAAAATGGCCCAAGGGCTGGTATATATACCTCTCCTACAGACAAAGGCTTACAGAGCTGGCAATATTCAGCCTGGAAAAGTCTCAGGGAGGACTTTATTGACTTCCTTCAATATCCAAACAGGGCTTGTAGAAAAGATGAGGGACACTTTTTACCAGGACCTGTAATGACAGGACAAGGGACAATGGTTTTAAAGCAAAAGAGGGGAGGTTCAGATTGGATGTAAGGAATAATTGTTTTGTTTTTTGCCATTGTGAGGGTGGTGAGGTACTGGAATAGGTCACTGATACAAGTTCTGGTAGTCCCACTACGGTAAATGTTGAAAGTCAGGTGGATGGGGCTTTGAGCAACCTGATCTAGTGAGAGATGTCCCTGCCCATAGCAAGGAGGTTTCCCTATGTGATCATTACTGTTCTTTCCAACTCAAATCCTTCTATGATTCTATGATAAAAGCTCTGAATTTTGAGCCTCAGAGTTTTGCACTTTTTACTTTTATGTTCTGGATTTTTCCATTTAATTACGTCAAATTATTGATTGTGAAATGACTGAAAAGGCTTCATTTTGTTATGTCTATGAAATACAGGCAAATAAAGAGAAAATATGACAAGTTTGTTTTTCCAACAACATAACTAAACTCAGTACCAAGAGGGTCAGCAATGGAAAAATGGTTCTCCATTCTGCATTGCACTTTTCTCACTGCAAGCCAGAATCTTCCCTATTTATGAAGTGGTGTTGGAAAATTCTTGAGTGGGAAAGAAAAACAGAAAAAAAAATGGGCTGAGGTTCTTGGATGATCAGATTTAGGAAGTATGTCCACTGCACATGTGTGCCCAGACCTCAAAAAGGAATGAAATTACCCATGAAGGAATGAAAAAAAAAAAAGCCCAGCATCATGGCTTGGCAGTTTTGGAACACTGTCAACAACAGTGTTGTTCAGTTTAACTTAACAAAGGATTAAAAGCAAGCTGTAACTCAGGAGGACAAGAAACAATTTTGCATAACTAGAAGGTTCAGTCCTTATAAAATCCTTAAAATATTTAAATTGACTTCTGATTATCTAGGTGGCTGTGTAGAGGAATTTACATAGGACCCATATGTATGATGGCTGCTCAGAACTCCAAAAATTGGAGAAATTGAGGGGAAATTGAGGGGAAATCTTCAATCACCAAAGGAAGATATTTCATCTCTTACATGTATTCTGAACTGAGCACAAACTGCAACACCGTAGATGACAAGAAGTTCACGTGCCATGTTTGTTGTTCCAAGACACGAGTTACTGCTCTCAGGCTTCAGCATCAAGATGCATTTCAGTCTTTACAACAATGTTTGGGTGATATCTCCTAAGTTGTTTACACGATAATTTACAGAATTTGAAAAATGTTCCCATGCGGAAAACATGCTGAAGAAAACAGATGCTGAAGTCAAGAGAAGGCAAATACATCCTACCCCAGAGAAGACAACACAGAGCAGTCCATAAGGAATGTCTGGGCAGTATTATACACCATTACTGTTCTTACTAAAATTTGTTGCTTTGTTTGTAAAGTAGTATCTGCAATTTGAAGATAGAAAGCATGAATTATCATGAAAAATTCTGAGTCTGAAACCTCAGATCCTAGAAATCTTATACTGCCAGTTGTAAAACATTCCTAGAATTTCTCTAAAATTTTAGATGTCAGTTTTCTAACTCAAATGTATTTGAAGACAAAAACTGTCATAACTTTGACAGGTGTAAAGAAATTGATCACAGAAATAACACAAGTGGTTAGGTAGAAGATACAAGGGTTTGAGGACAGTTCTTTTACTAAATCCAAACTAATAGTTTCAGCTTACTTACATCCAAATATTTAAGACCAAGCACAGGATCCTGATAAACCATTCCTGTTCATTCATAGCACAAGATCCAGAGGAAAAAAACCAACCAAATTAAAACCAGTCATTAATCACTTGAATTACCTAACACTGATGGTGGGCAATTCTGTGTCTCAAGATACTGCAAAATTGATTTCCTGTTTTAAAATCAAGTTTTGAGCTTTTCTTTTTCTAAAAGATACTACACTTTTAAGCAAACAAAGCAGGAGGTCAGAGAGCAAAACAGTTTGGCTTATTAATGCAAGAAGTCAAACTATATCACATCAGAAAGGTCTCTTCAGCTTTAAATCTACAAACCTGGGAAGAAGGGCTACAGAAGAAATGCAGTCTTTTTGAAGCTATTACTTTCTTATTATGAAAAACTTTTGAAAAAACATAGCCCAGTATTTTTAAACCTGAATTTATGTCTAAATGCTGGTTCCACTGATACAAATGGGGGATAAAAACCCTACTTGACCTCAGGAGGGCAACATTTGTTATTTCATTGTGGATTATATTCAGTTATTGAAAGCATGACTCTGAATATTGCACGCACACTAGATGTCAATTGGTACTGTCACTAGGTGCCGGGACAACAGTCTGAGTGATATGGCACTTTCTCAAAATTTAATATATCAGCGTGTTCAGCTTGGGATAATGTTTTTCTCTCCCTTCCTATGTGCATGTTGGTGCAATATTTGTTTCAACATTTGCAGTGGAAAACTATCCAAAAGTTACATAAAGCCAGCAAATGTAATTTAAGAGTTGGGACCAGAAGCAAGTATACAAAAGGGATAAGGACACAGCATCCTGTAGCAGTGCAGGCACAAAAAGGAAAATCAGAAGACTGGATAAATCAAAGCTGCCTGCAGCTGTTCTCAAGAATGGGCCAGACAAGTGACCTTGCACAGCTGGTTGCTGGAGGAGGACAAACAGCAGCACCACTTGCAGGTCTGTGGTCCAGATCTAGCGTTCAGTGTTTTAACATGAGGTTCCACAAATCAATGCTATGTTTGTAGTGATATCAGGCAGCAGTGCTTGAGCTTGTGTTTGATAGGTCTGGTCACCTAAAGTGACCAGTTTCACTGGGGATTTTCTGTGTGTGTTGTTGAATCGCTGCCTGCAGGCTCAGGCATTAAATCTGGCCATAGATCCCTGTGCTGCACTTTTTTCTTGATGTCATGGTGCCTGGGGCAATTTTCTTAGTAACACATGACTCTGCCTGTGTTTTCCAATTCCAGACGTATAATGGCTTTGGTCTAATTTTCCTTACATTCTTTTGGTCTTCCATCATGGTTACAGTTGTTTACTTAAGACATATTTTAGCAATTTTGAGATGTTTCTCCATCCTACTCTATGTACGTCTGCTCATTCGTACATCTTTGTCACAGATTATAAACTAGGGGATGAGGTCATTGCCCTCTCTTGACTGCCCTCCTATATAACAAAAATCACAGTGCCTGGAATTAATCCTTGGAGTTTTATTTTTTTTGTTGTTGTTGTTTTCCGAGAAACTGCAAAATCACTTAAAAATGTATCTGTGGCTTGTAGTATAGAACACATGAACATGCTTTCCTCTGTTGCCTTTACAGACTTTCTAGAAGTGATCAATAGACCCCAAGAATTCCTAAGCACAGCTTGAAACCACTTGACTGGTTTTAGGAAAACATTAAGTCTTGCCTTTCAGATTTTCAGTGGTGAAGAACTTTGATACTTCCATAGCTTTCCACAGAGAAAAATGTGCCTTTTACTTCTAACCTTAATTTGTCTATCTCCAGCTTTCACCTTGATATGTCATTGTCCACTAGACAAAATAGCCTTCTAGAATCAATACCCTACCTCCGGGAGGTAGCTGTGACCCTTCTGATTTTCTCCTTGACAAGCTAAACGGCTTGTGATTTTTTAAGCTTTTCCCTGAGTGGCACATTTCTCAACCTCCATCTAACCCTGTGGTTTTCCTCTCAGTGTTTCTCACTTTATTATGATCCTTTCTAAGACTTTATTCATAGGAACTTGAGGCAGCAGTCTAATAATAACAGAAGAAGACATAAATGCCCCTACTCTAACTGATATTCTCTTCTTTAAATTCAAGGATCCCAGAGAAAACTCACAGAGATCTTGGATTTTGCTACTTAATCAACATAGTTCAAATGTTCTGGACAAACAGTGCATTTGTGCTCCATAGACAAACTGCATGACTCTGGAGCATCTCCCAGTCAAAAAATGATAACAGAGATGGCTACAGCTCATTGACTTTCTTGATAAGCCACCCCCATAATTTTTTAATCAGTGCTTTCTAGGATTAAATACTCTGTCCTATAACTATGGATGTATTTTTTTCCTGTACTCTCTTCATAGTCACTGGAGACAAACTGGACCTTCCAAACCACCCCACCATGACTGCCTAAAACCTCTGGGCTAGAGGGTCCTTTGATGGGAACCCAATTCTCTCCATGAACAATGAGAACCTGTGTGACTAGCTAACACCAGGTGCTTTCAGAGGACTAAAACAAGGCGATGTGGATGCCACAGGCACTGGGAAGTGCTGCCAGTGGCTATTTTGATACATAAGCTGGGCCAGGGCTCAGCTTTTCACTTATACCCAGTAACTACACATCTGTCTCAATATATCATCAATGCTATAAATCATCCTATTGTTACTCCCCCAAAGTTTTTGTCATCTTCAATATTTATCTATAATAGCTGCAATTTTACAGGTCATTGTTGGAAATGTATGTCACAGCATATGTCACAGCTGAGACAGCCCACTCTGTGTCTCACTACCTGCAGTGCTGCTCACCTGCCCTGCACAGCTGTAGCCCACTGGGGATGAGGCTCAGTGCACTCCTGGGCACTCTGTGTCTCACTACCTGCAGTGCTGCTCACCTGCCCTGCACAGCTGTAGCCCACTGGGGATGAGGCTCGGCCACAGCCCCACTCCCAATTACCACAAACTGTGTGCCTACAAATGTAAACCAATACACAAGTAAAAAATTAGCCTCAGTGGCACTCTCTCAAAGAGAATCCATTTAATAATGTTTCCCTTTTTCATAAACATTTTTAAGCCTGTCATTTAAGAAGTTTTGAAAACTCTTAGTATGCATGGCTTTCATTTCATATTATTCAAATCATGCAGTACCAATTGGTATGTTGTGAAAGCTGTAATGCAATGTTATTCTGCTTGTCAACCAGATTTCCAAGTTGGCATGGTAAGATTTTCCAGGTTGGTAGAAAACAATTATGTTATTTTCTTTTTAATTTCTACTAATTGACTTTTATGTGAAGACTTTTCTATTAGGGTCCCAGTTGAGCTGACAAATCTATAATTACCTAGGTTATCACATTTATATATCAGTGTGTCCTTTTATGCAGCAACCATGACTTGCTATAGGTCTTCCTATAGAAGCCACCTGATGCTTTAAATTATTCCAAGCACTTAGAATGCAGATTAGCCAATGTGCTAGAATTTTTGCCAGAAAGTAAAGACCCAGGGATATGCTTATAAAACTGTCTGAGTATAATCCAAACTTCTCTCTCTTTGATGGGGGTTCTATGACACCTTATTATAAAGATATTTTTCTGGCTTTTAGCAGGTCTAGTGGTTTTAAAAGCGATCTAAGAAGCTATAGCAACAGTCATTAGAATGCAGGCCTTTCCTCTAACAGTCTACCAATGCATGTTAGTTTTGCTTCTCTGTCCCGAAATCTTTCTGTCCACCTGAACATCAAATTGGAAAATCTGGGCTTTTTTTGATACTAGGGCTAAAATAAATATCTGATAATTCATAGAGTTAGGCCTCTGTTTTGGACCCCACAATGTTATTCCCTGTTTTCTGACCTGAGAAACAGACTTGTCTGTTACAGAAATAATTTTTGCTTTAAGAACAAAGAGTGACACTATCCCATGCTTTGTATAGGGAGAAAGAGAAATGTACTGTGAGCATATGATACGAGTTATACAGGGCTCCTCTTAGCATGTATCAAAGCCACAGGTGGTGGAATCCACTTGCCTATACCCATCATCATCTAGTTGATGAGGCCTCACGCTGTTTTGCTTGAGAATTCTCTAAGCAGCCAGGTATCTCTACTACATAAACAGGAATTTCATCTTATGTACCAAAACAGTATGTACTCTTAAAAAAAAAAAAGAAAGAAAGAAAAAAAAAAGTGCTGAGGAAACCTCACTTCTGTACCCTGGTCAGCTTGAGAAAGTTTAAACTTATAGTCTCTATCAAGCCAGGGAGCATGTCAGCCAAACAGCTGTGGAGTGTTAAAGACAGAAGTCTCTTGTACTCTTCTGTTAAAATTGGACCTTTGTAGCCAGGGAGGCATGGGGCCAGAGAGACTCTGTCTCTATACCCAGGTCTTGGGAAGACATATAAATTTTATATAAGCAAATTTATATGGATGAATTTCAATACAGAAAGAGAAACAGCCTGGGAAATACTGCCATTTCTTGACTGAATTGTGCAATTGCTCAGATACTGTCAAAACATCTTTTGTCTGACTTTTGGCTGGAAGGTAATCTGTCCTTTCTCTTTCTTTTTCAGCTTAAAATGGCCACTTCCCCAAAGAAAACCAATTACAGGTTCCAGCATCCTGAATCTAAAAGAGGAGGGCTTGAAGGCACTAAGAAAGGCAAGACTTCACTACGAGTTGTGGTAAAGGTCAGAAGAGAGCTGGGGAGCAGCGATTCTATTGGCATTTTCTGGTAGCTCCTTGCTAGGTAATGGAGAGAGGCAGACACATTGACTGGCTTAAGAGAGAACATCTCCCAAGCTCCCCCATACTCATTCATTCTGTGTCCTCTATTTGACATTCTGTTTCTATTAGGATGATTGAATTGGCCACCTTCCCTCTGTTCACCCAGTTCCCCCCCTGAAATGGGCACCTAAAATATAGTCACATCTGCTCAGAAATGAAGCACTGTTGGAGTCTTTCCATTATCTACCACATGGGAGCAGGATTAGGTTCGCTGTCAGTTTTGGGGAACATGAAAGGGATAAAGGAGCATGAATTACGCATAACAGAATTGCACCCTACTGGTTTCCTAAGACATACAAGATGTTTCAGTCCCATTGTCATCCTAGCATGCTCTTGGAGAAAATGCTTCACACAGCCAGAGGCAGAACTCACAGTGTAGCAGTACTCCTCCAAGACTCCTGATACAGCACCATATTGACATTCTTCTGCTAATGACGTATGTTTCATGTTGTTAAAGATCTGGCAGCATGTAACAGTTTGTTAGACTGGCTAAGACTGCATAAAATGTTGTAAGAAATAAACTGAGTAGGGAAAAATTTATTAGAGAACTGTTAAAACCTGAGTGGGGTTTTTTTGGCTTTTTTTTTTCTTGCATCTTCCTTTTGATTATTTTCATTGCAACTAATGGAAATAAAAAGAATATTAAACTAGCAATCTCATTACAACCCTCACATACCTTTGGTTTAGACCTAAACTCTTCCAGGCAGTAATGCAATCTTTTAATACCAGACCAATTTAATGAGGGTCTAGATTAGTAAGAACTAACTTTTTATGAAAAGCTTTGGACAGTGCTTGGCATGACAAGAGAAGCCCATATATTTCTCCCAGGGACAACTGCGGATTATTCACCAGTTGTCCCACTAAGTCTTCTCACCCGCCCTGGGCACAGCTCGCCGATTTCAGGCATTCGGCCCAGCGATGACTTTTACGTGGCGACCGCGGGCCCGAGGATGACGGGACCGCCGGGTGCGTGGCCCCTGTCCTGGCGGAGAGCCCCTGGCACACGACTCCCGTCCTATCCAGTCGCCGGGAGTCGGGCGCTCACTCCGCACCNCCCCCGCCCGCTACTGGGGCACGGCCGTGCTGGACGAGGGGAGTGGGCGGCGGTCCCGGCCCGGGCGCTCCGCACCTCTGCCGAGTTTGGCCGGCCCAGAAGGGCAGCCGAGAGTTCAGCATGCAGGAAGTTTTGAGGCAGCTCGGAGAGTAGCGCGGCGGCGGTGACCGCTGCTTCGCGTGCTCTGGGGTTTTGCGCTTTTTTTTGCGGGGATTGTGCCTTTTTTGCCTCCCGCCTACAACTCCCCTAAACACACAAGCAACCCGCAACAATCAAAAAGTCCGGTAAGGGGGAAGAGAACACGAGCGAGGGAAGCACCCTCGGCGGGAGAGGAGAGCCCGTTTCTTCGCAGAGGCACGGTCCCGCTCGCAGCTGGTCCCAATGCAACTGCTCATCCTCCTCCTGCTCTACGCCGTCGTCTGTGCGAACTTCTGCAGCCGTCAGGGCACCACTGCCCCTGCCCAGAGCGGATCTATAAAAGCCCTGCGGGCTTCCAACATCAGGCGAGATGGTAGGTGTCCTGCTGCTTTATTTGTTCCCAAGGGCAGCTTGTGCGGGGGTAGCCCTTAAGCGCGCCTCGGGGCTGCCGCTCCCCTGTCCCGCGAGCGAGGGCCGCGTGCCCAGGGGGCGACTGGGGTCGGTCCGGGTGGGGTCCCGTCCCGGGGGGCTCAGCCAGGTCGTGGGGTCGGTCTCCGGGGTCCGGGAGCGTGTGGCCAAGTGGCAGGAGGGAGGTGTGGGCTGGGGGGCGACTCTGCCCGGCGGGTGCACCTCCGGGCGGTCCCAAACTTCTCGGGGCAACTTCGAGGAGCTCTCCTGGGAGTCGGAGGTACCCACAGCGTCCCGTCTGGGCTTCGGGGAGCACCTCGCCCCTGGCAACGCGGAGTGTTCGGTCCCGGCTGCCCAGGCGGGCCCCTCCGGGTGTCCTTCGGCACCCCTGGGCCCGTGTCCCCCGTGTGCCTGTGATGTGCCGGCGGCGGAGCAGAGCGGGGCGAGCGGCGGCTTCGTGGCGACTCCGGCCGCACGGCCGCCGCTGCGGGGGCTCTCGGGGACGCTGCCGTCGCCCCAGGGCTCCTTGGCCGGGAGCGGGATCGTCTCCCGGCCCCGCCACAGCCTCGCCGCCTTCGACTCCTGTCGAAGGGCTGTCGGCGTGGTGCTCGCCGGGTTAGGGGACTTTCTCGAGCGGGGGGTGTGAGCCCAGGCGCTCTCCTGGATCGGCTGGGCACTGCCCCACCAGGACTGGCCTCGTCCCTTGTGATGGCCGGGGATGCTGCGCACCCATCAGGGCGGCAGCGGGCTCTCGGACACCGCCCGCTCCTGAGGAAGGGTGTTTTCAGCCTGAGCTCCGGTGCGGTTCCCTCCGGGAGCTGCCGGCAGAGGATGTCCTGGACAGCCGAGGTGCTGCCCAGGGTCTGCAGCGCAGCACTGCGGGACGCAGGTGCCTCGGCGCAGGTGGTCGTGTGCCGTCGCCCCACGGGCAGTGAACGGGGAGACTGCATAAAAATAGCGCTGCTGAAATTCACCTCTAGAATCCATGACTTTCAGTTTGGGAAGAGTGATGGGCCTTTGGCCAGGGAGCAGCCTGGAATGTTCCAGCCTCACGTGGGAGAGTTTGCTTTTGCACGTTGCCGTGTACCTTCTTAGGCGACGAAATGCAGGATGTTCTCCTTGCAAATGAACAGAGTTAACATCAGTTTTCAAGTTAACATCTTCCAGTTGACAGCAGTTATATATTTTATAAACCCCTTTCAAAAACCCAGGCCCTTGAGTCATTTTCAAGACTGTATTTGCCAGTGTTTATTTTCCAGCATGTATACAATGCATGTAATGGGTATACAGTTGATTTAGGAAGATGTTTTTGTTTAAAGTTTGGAGCCATATTGAACTTAATAATATTTTTTATGCCTTTCCTAGTCACTGAAAGAAGACTTAGAGAAGGTAGAAGATTTTTTTCTTATAATGGAAATGTTGAGTCAGGAAGCAGGACAGAATTGCAGTTCATTGTGATACAGAAGTAAAATTTAATCTCATTAAAGAAAAAAAGTGTGTTTGCAATAAAAGTACATATTTGTTATTTCTGTTTCATTCTTTAAATTTATTCTGTGTTTTATCAAACTTCATGACTTGTTAGCCTGCCATCTTCATAGAAGAACTGGGACCATCTTTGAATAGGGCTAAGTAAACTTCCATCCAGCTCAAACTTCAAACAAGCTTTTTCATTGAAAACTTACATACTTAGAACATCAAAATGTGTGCTACTCTGATCATCTCTGTATAGTCAATGAAGATATCATTAACCCCTAATAGAAATAAAGTTTTCATATTAATGGAAGTATGGTGGGTGTTTTACTCCTCAGATTTCCTGTGGTGAAATTGCTTCTTGGACTGATGAAGAGAACAAGTCTCTGAAATGATTACTTAATTGCTGGCTTCCTAGTTGTGATAATTTAACAATTTGATTAAGCTTTGCACCTTTAAAATTACCTGAGGCAGCTTGATCTTTGTGGGTACCAGGTGGACTAATACTGGGGCTGTTGGAAGGTGGCAGATCTATGTGTAATTACATCCTGCCTTTCATCTTTGCTGGGACATATGCTAGTGAGCCTTGCAGCCTACAGTGAATGTGCCCATGCTAAAGTCAGACACTTCTGCAGTTCTTGAGTGGATGTTACGAATGTACTGAAGAGGTCACAGACTTCGATGAAGACTATGTGCAGACCCCTAGCATGCTGCAGCCTTGCTCTCTCCGCTTGGGAATCCTATTGCTTTTTCTCTGCAAAGGACGGTGTGTTCTGGTGTGGGGTTGCAACATTTAAAGCAGATCAGCTGCTGATCTCCCTGATTTTACTCAAATGAAACTGTTGCTTGAGTTCCTTGACTGAGGATCTATATTTGTACAGCCAGAGGGTTTGAGCAGTGTTCCAAATATTGCATGCATGTGATGGGTTCACAAGCAATGCTTAGACCACAGTTGGCTGTAGGCCACTAATAGTATTTCTGTCTTTTGTAATTCGCAGTGGTGTTTTTGTGTTGTTTTGGTCTGAGGCAATTATATGGAACAACATGAAAGACATGTGAGTTGTGTTGCTGAGTCAGACAGTATTTTTTGCTTTGTAAATATTTGCAGATATGACAATACAGAATGGGATCTGAGAGCACGCAGTACATTGGGGTAAATGTGTTACAACAGTCTCAAAACACACAGCAAAGATAAAAAGTAGTTTAATATTATGTTCTGGGTTGATGATCATGATTATTAGGTTTTGAAATTAAAAGAGAAGAGGAAAAAAGGCCTATTCAGCTTCAAAAAAATATCTTGGGAAGTTCAAGACTACCTGCACATTTTATTAAAAAAAACCCAACCCTCTGAGTTCCAGTTTGAAGCAGGATAACCTAGTGGTACTGCATACACAGAGTTTAATATGGAGGCTTGGTCTTGCTTCTGGCCGGAACAAACCTTTGCAGTGTGCATGATTCAATATTGCCTTTCTTCTTTCAGACTAAAAGAAGTTGGCCTATTTGTAATTGCTCTTACTTAAGACTGAAGTTGATCTGATAAGAAATCTATGGAGGAGGGCAGCTCATACAAAAATTGCTATTTAATGACTACCAAACCTAACCAGACTGTACTTTCTGCTGAAGATATTAAGAATATAAATAACTTGCTTACCAAACATCCTCTTGTCCTAGTTGAAGGACGGGCATTGATGACTCAGCAGTCCAGTGTAGCACTAATCAATTTTTTTAAGTGTCCTGGAGGTGCCAGCAACATTTATAGCACAAGTACTGGTATTCACTTAGAGTGTTTATTAATGCTATTAAGTTAAGTACTTTGAAGTTCATCAGAATAACACAGAGATCTTCCAGGTGCTTCCATTGTTCTATTTTGACTCAGTTTCCCAGTTTGCAGTATGCAGGTAATACTGCCTAATTACAAGAAGTCTGATATTTTGTTTCTCCTGTTTTGGTTGTTTATGTGTACTTGGAGATGAAAAACAGAAGACAAAAAATACTAAATAATATTATTTACTATATAATGTCTAACTGAAACATCACATGCTTTTTCTTATCAGTTATTGAACAAACATCTGCTTAGTATAGGGAAGTATGCCTAGGCTGTATCTTCAGACTAAGCATCACCATACATACTTTAAACTTCAAACTCCAGAGTTCAAAGAAAAAAACAGAACAGAACAAACAGCATAGCGTCAGGTCATTTCAGTATGTAAACAACTGAAAGCCATGGAATCAGTATCTTCTGATGTGGATTTGAAACCATAACATCAGATGACTTGTGATAAGATTCCACGCTCTTGTGGTTTTCATTTTGAATCCAAAAAATCCTGGAATTTTCATACTTTGCTTTGCTTGTGCACCACCAAAATACAAAGAAAAAACTGTACTTTATAATTCTGGAGAACTGCCAACAGCTTTTAGCTCTTTAAGGCCTGGTCCAAATGGGTGTATGTCATTAACTCTACCCTCTTCTTCCCTGTATTGTCTGATGCCTAATCACAGGGAAAAGTATATGGTGATCTGGGCAGTATTCGCTCATCAAACAAATGTTAAATGTCTGTTTTGGGGAGAAAATTGTGTTGTTTTGTGGTTTTTTGTTGTTTGGTTTGTTTTTTAAAGAGGATATGTTTAGATTAGATGCTTTAAGGTCCCTTACGACCCTTGCCATCTTCTGATTTTATGGTATTAGGAGAAATTCTTTACTGTGGATGTGGTGGGGCCCTGGCACAGGTTGCCCAGAGAGGTCTGTTCAAGGGGTTTCATTGAGCTGGTCTAGTGCAAAGTGTCCCTGCTCATGGCAGGGGTATTGGAACTAGATGACCCTCAAGGTTCCTTTGAACCCAAACCATTCCATGATTCTGTGACTTTATGTTTGCAGGATTCTATGAAATGTCTCCGGTATCACCAGGGGTAGAGAACATCACTTTTGGAGTGCACTTACTGAGTTCTTTTGTAACAGGGTTGCATACATTTTTTTAAAGGACTCTGGTAACAAAATTGTGTCAACTGTAAAATGGCCAAAATAAATTGGTTTTCACAGGCTTCATTTCCTTGTTTTCTAGATTTTGTATAGAAATATGTATTTCAGGCTTCATCAGTTTAAAAAAAAAAGCCTTACTAATTTCCCTGCAGTAATGCACTTTGGTCTACAATTATCTGACTTTGATGATGTCTCTTATCTGTATAATTAACAGTTTGGACTGAAATATCAAAGCATATTGCATGAGAGTTCCAATCCTGACTCAGCAGCAAGCAGCATAGAGGAATTCTCTAAAGGAACTTGAAATATGTTTTATCAGGCAGATGTATATCATAGTGTAAGTCACTATAAATTCTTCAGTCTCTTGAAACTTCTTGGTTTTCATTCTGGGCTTTTTAAAATATTGCTATGAAACTGAATTAGGCCAGCTAATTCTTAAAGGGCTGGAAGAGAAAACCTGATAGTTGTATTGCTCTGATTTGTAGAAACTGAACAGTGCTGAAAATCTAAAATAACGTTGGGAGTTCTTTTCCACTGTTGTGCCACGGAGATGTTGTGTTTCGTAAAACATCTAAGAGTAGGCATAAATTGAAAATTCACAGGGGATCATTGGCGCAGTAATATTCATCATGTGCTTAACTTTGGCCATCTTCATAATTCTGCTGAAATCAAGGGGTTCAAGTCATACAGGACAGTGTAATAAGAAAGCTCGAATAGCTTATATGTAAATGAGGTGAGTTAAAATAACTATGTATTTTTATAAACCAAGTCTACCAAGTATTTGCAAAACTAGGAATCATAGAATTGTTTAGGTTGGAAAAGACCTCCAAGATCATTGAGCCCAGCTGTTTACTCTGCACTCATACAGTTGACCTGGGGCCATCAATCCAGCCTGTCCAGATCCCTCTACAGAGCCTTCCTACCCTGCAGCAAACCAACACTCCTGTCCAGCTTGCTTTTATCTGCAGGCTAGCTGTGGGTGCATTTGCTCCTCTCATCCAGGGTGTCAGTAAAGATACTGAACAGGACTGGCTCCAGTACCAAGCTTGTAACTCCTCCATTCAGCACCACTCTCTGGACTTGGACAATAGGGCAGTCTTCTATACAGGAAATAATGCACCTCTCCTAGCCATGAGCATTTGTTTTCTGCAGGATAATTCTGTGGGATATGGTGTCAGAAGCTTTACTGAAGTGTCTTGGGACTGGCTGAGATGGAGTTAATTTTCCCCACATCAGCCCTCACAGTGCTGTGGTTTACATTGGTAGTTAGAAAGGTGTGGATGACACAGCAGTGTTGTGGCTACTGCTGAGCAGTGCTGGCACAGCATCAGGGCTGTCTCTCTAACATTCTGCCCCTCTCAAGTGGCTGGGAGTGGGAGAGGTCCTGGGATGGGGCACAACCAGGGCCAAATTAACCAAAGGGGGATTCCATACCATATGACATCAGCTCAGATATAAAAGCTAAAGGAGGGAGGAAGAATGGGGGTTATTTGTTATTTTACAGTGTTTGCCTCCTGGAGCAATCACTACATGTGCTGCAACTTTGGGAAGTGGCTGGATATCACCCCCTGATGGAAAGTAGAGAATAAACTTTTTTCTCTTTGTTTATACACACCAAATTTTTGCTTTTTTTTTTTTTTTTTTTTTTTTTTTTTTTTTTTTTTTTTTTGTGATGGAGCNTTTGTTTTGTTTTGTTTTGTTTAGTGAAGTGCCTTACATCAAACTACAGTTGTTTTCTATCTTATTTTCTCTCTCTTGTCCCACTGAGAAGGGGTGATAGAGAGGCTTGATGGCACTTGATGTCCAGTCAAGGTAAACCCACTACATAAAATCCAGGCAGACAACATCCACAGCCTTTCCCTCATCCACTGGGAGGGTCACCTGGTCACAGAAAGAGATCAGGTTGGTCAGTCAGGACCTGCCTTTCCTACAGCCATGCTGACTGGGCCTGATCCCCTGGTTGTCGTGCATGTTCTGCATAATGACACTGTTGACAAGCTGTGCTATGACTCCCCTGCTCTGAGGTCAGGCTGACAGGCCTGTATTTCCCTGTATCCTCCTTCTGGCCATTCTTGTGTGTGGGTGCCACATTTGCTGACCTCCAGTTAACTGGACCTTCCAGATTTGCTAGGGCTGTTGGTAAATGGTGGAATGTGGCTTGGTGAGCACTTCTGCCAGCTCTCAAAACCCTTGGGTGGATCCCATCTGTCCCCATAGACTTGTGTCTAAGTGGTGTAGCAAGTCACTGACCATTTCCTTTTGGATTGTTAGGGCTTCATTCTGCTCCCTGTCCCTCTCTTTGAGCGCAGAAGGCTGGATACCCACAGCAAACTAGTCTTACTATCAAAGACTGAGGCAAAGAAGGCATATGTAACTTTGGCTTTTCTACAGGCATTGTTGCTATGTTTTTGTCAGTTGTATATAGTCTATCAAAAAAAAAAAAAGGTATGTATACATCATAGACATGAGTCTTTTGTACATGCATTTGCAGATTAAATAAATTTTTTAACTTTAGAATATCGTCAAATGTCACAAAATAGATATTGACCTATCACAGAATCACAAAATACATTTAGTTGGAAGGAACCAAGAATGATCATTGAGTCTAGCTCAATGATTTTAATTCTTAGAAGTTTTTAGCATGATCCCAACCCCAAAGAAGGGCTACCTGGCTTTCTCTGGTTTTTGTGCACTTGCAGGGATTTGACATCAGGATAGTAAAAGAGTCCTAAGAAATACCATAAAGGCTCCGTGTTGGCATTTTCTGTAGTATGACTTTGCCTACTAATGCAGGGAAATTTAGTAGTAATCTTTTAGTGGGTTGATTTAAGCTATATTCAAGAATTGCCTCCAAAATTCTGCTATTGTATTTATGAGGTTCATTACATTATACCATATTTTGGATAAAAAAGAGTATTTACATCACTTCTTCTGGTGAGGTTCTCTTGGCTGAAATACTGGATTGCATAGTTGTTTGGCAGTTTGTTTCAAATCAGTCTCCTGTTTACAAAGCTAAGGAAGTGTCCTGTTTAGTGTGAAACTGGAGTTACTTTCTCTTGGGAGTTTGGGTTTGGCTCTAATATTTTTGGTAATGAATAAATCCTCCATGATCTTGAGCTTCCTATTGTACTTAAGTAATCTTCAGTTTCATGTTTCCTTTTTGATCTGTATCCCGTACTGTGAAGGCCAACATCCTATGTTTCTGCTTTGTTAATTAGAGTTCTGCATATTTGGAGATGGTGCAGGAGGACACATTTACCTTCTGTTCAAACTTCATGCCAGTGTATTTTAGCCCTGCTGTGCCTTGGGACTTGATGGTGTTGAGACTCTGTAAAACTATTTATTAAGCACTAGGTCCATGAAAAACTTGAAAAACAGCCATTTTGACTTTTGTTGCACTAAAATCAATGACAAAACTTCCATTGGCACTTCTCGTGGCAAGGCCTGGCACACAGTTCACATGAATTAATACAGGATACAATAAAATGCGTAGGAAGTCAGTGATGAGTTTGTAATACGATCGAAGACTCGTAGAAATATTTAATGTGAAAAAGACCCTAAGATTGAGTGGCTGCACCCTCCTTTCAGGAAGTGGTAGAGAGTGATAAGGTCCCCCTGAGCTTCCTCTTCTCCAGGCTGAACATCCCCAGTTCCCTTGGCCACTCCTCTTCAGACTTGTGCTCCAGGCCCTTCCTGAGCTTTATTTCTCTTTGGATGTGCCTCAGCGCCTCATTTTCTTTCTTGTAGTAAGGGGCTTGTATACAGTATTCAAAGTTAGGATGTTCGGTTAGTGTCCATACACTGAGACAAACCAAACAAATCCTTGGCACTGGGGTGATGGAGGGGTAACTGATGTAGTTACAGATTGTGTAGCAAAAATACAGAACAAAGCTTTGTATTCAAATGTCCGGTTTCTTTTTCTCCTACTTTATGTGTCACCCACAGGATATCCTACAAGTGACTTCAGCTGCAGTACTCTTCTAAACAAGACCATAAGGAAACTTGTCCATATTTTTTCAGTGTCTTGCATTGTTTCTGTTTGTTTTTTAAAGAGGCTCCAAATGTAATATGCGGGGGTTTCTGTAATTGTTTCTTTTTGGATCAGTTGCAAAAGATTTTTCTCATACTTGAATGTATTTCTAATCTGATGTGACTCTCAAAAAAAAGTGGATTGAGGATGAAGCAGAGACCCAGACTGGCTAGAGAGAAGGAATAAAAATAGATACACAGAATGTTGATCACCTGATGTACTGTGGTATCTAGAAACCCTTTATGTACTGTTCTGCCCTTAATTTTTCAGCCAGTTTTCTTGAAAGATAAATCCTTTGCCTTAGCAAACCAGTGGCAGTAATGCTGAGTGAGAACAGCAAGTAGGTGGTGATAATGCCTTGGCATTCTTTGTGGAGATGGACCAACACAGCTTCTTAATCATGATACCACAGCAGGGATAATCACTGATAGGAGTGATTTTACTCACACATCCAGATGCCAGTAAAAGAGTCTAAGACCTCCTTGTAGAAGCCCACAGGGAATTTTCTGCTTTGAAATTGATAGAAAGCCCCAAAGTTACAGCACTGTTTCCCTTTGTAGATCAGGTTGTAAGCCTGTTCCCTTGCTCCATTAGCCACATTCACATTGCTCTTTTAGGTTCTGAATGTTTGGCAGTTCACACAGGGGGATGCTGGTTTACTTCGTCGCTAGCCATATGCTAGGTGTGACCTGGGGTTCTCAAACCCCCAGGTATGTATGTATCACTGCTACTCTAGTAAGATGTCTTTGAAATTGTGAGAAGCGGAAAGGGATTTTTGTTTTTTTTCATCCTCCTAAGGAAGAAAACTGTTCTGTACCTGAATAGGCTTGGCTTTATTTTTGTTTGGAATTAATACTTGCCACCCAGAAGAGCTTATTGACATGATATGTATTTCTCACCAGTTCCTGACATTTATAAGATCCTGGAAAATCAAACTCTTCTGTTAAGCAAAATATAAGATTCTAGTATAATATATATAGTAGTGATCTGGCTGCTCCTAGTATGTGTGTGGTCTGCTGTTACAGAATTAGCCTGTGCAAACGTTTGAACCTCCAAAGTCAGTTCTCTGCCAGTGCACACTCCCTGTTTACAGTGTACTTAGGGTGTCTTGAGTGGTGCCTCTGAGAAATGGCTGCAGTGACAACCCCATCTTTGTAGAACCCTTGAGTAATATTAAGGTGTCTTGAGTCTGTTCTTGGACCTGCGTGGCAAAGCCTGATCTCCATACATACAGCCTTGCCTCCCAACAGACTTCAAGAAATGAGGAATTCTCTTGGCCATGTGACAACAT